>VZTJ01006251.1:283712-383834 GCA_013397795.1 Orthonyx spaldingii | reverse complement strand
AGCTGCACTAGTGCTGCAAACTCCCTTCCAAACCTCCCCCCCCTCCCCGCTCTGAGGAGGGGAGGGGGGGGGGAAAGGGCAAGGGCCCAGCCTTACCAGAGAGAGAAGTACAGGACTTGCTTCTCTGGCAGTAACAAGACAGGAAAAGAGGGTTTTTTTTCAGGTGTATCTCTCTTAAATATGGTTTTTTTCCCTGGAGGCGGAACAACTTTTAATTAGATTATACACCCATCAATACTCAAAACTAGCTGGTCACTGGCTCTGTTTCCCAGGAAGCAAGGTGCACTACTTCTTGCACCATAGGTCACTTGAAAGACTGACCCTTCCTGGGTAAACCCACGACACCCACCATGAAAAACCAAGATGGGAACCTATCAGACTCTGCTGAGTGTCAAAATCCTTCTTTCATGTCCCTTACTTTAAACTCCCAATCTTTGCCTCCCCTGTCCAGCTGTGGTACGAAGTGATAGAGAAGCTTCGGTGGGTGCCTGGAATCCAGCCAGGGTCAACCCACTACACTACATAATATAGAGGCCACTTTTGACACTCAAAGGCTGTGACAGACCACTCCTGCCTGACACTGACACCAAAAGTTAATGACAATTGTTAATATTGTGGTTACTGTAGATATGGGAATCTCTAGATGTTTGAGAGAAGATTACATGTATGGCCTACTGGTTTGGATTTCTATGTCTCTCATTACTCCCAAAGTGTTTCTCTCTCTAAATGAGACACTGAACTCTGCAAACAGTGAACAAGTCCTTAACAGTATGGGTACTGTGGAATGCATTAAAAATACAGAGCAGAGTTATTTAGCCAGGATTTATCAGTTGTGGATAAACACTTGTCCTGTCATTCTATCTCTGCCTTTGCATTGCACTTTGCAGGATATTATGTGCCAAGAGGGCTTGTAAATTCTTACCTGCTGTGCCAATAAGGCATGGAGATAGTTTGGGTTTAGCACTGTGTCCAAACACAAGCTCTTGTACAACCGTGAGTGTCAGTAACTGTGTGTCTCTTACCTTAAAACTTCTTACTCCAATTTGATTTTCTCCACTTGACAGGGCCCCAGAAAACTTTGGCGTGTACTGAAATTTACTAGAGAGGCAACTAGGCTGTACTGATCAGCAGGCAGCATAGGTCTGGCTGGACTAACATCCACAGAAACTAGTCACAGACAGCAACTAGACAACTTGGGGCCATTACTTCCAGCTCCAAGCTGTAGGAAAGGCTGTTAGAGCAACATTAAATACTAGAGAATTACAACTATCAGTAAAACTGTTTCACCCAGACTGTCTCTACTACACTTACAGCACAGAAAACCCATACCAGAACAGAATGGCAAACGGTAACAGAATTGACTACAGCTAAGTAATTTTAGAATGAAGGAAGCTTCATAATAGCATTTTTCTGGAAAAACGCGGAAAATAATTTGGCAGAGAAAGTGAGGAAAGTAATCTCAGGTAAGTACATGACAGCTGGCTTTGGCAGAAATTAGGAAACACTAATACATTGTGAAAATAACAATCCCCTCCAATCCTGCCACATGGGCTTGGCAGTGCTGGGTTAGTGTTTGCACTTGATGATCTTAAAGGTCTTTTCCAACCTAAATGAGTCTATGATCATAGGTCAAAATCATAATTAAAATCTAGCACAAAACCAAAATATGGGGAACAGCAAGCTTTTCCTCCCTGGTTTGGTGAGTGCTGCTTGGAAAGAAAGTATACAATGTGTACAGAGGAACTGACTACAAGATAAATGTCTTTCATAGGGCAATTAAGTAAATAAGAGAGCTAGAGGCAAAACAACTGAGGACTCAAGGGTAATGGTTGGTCCTGAGACAGGTACGTAATCATGGTAAGATGCACAGACAGGGGTATCTCAGAACCAGTTGCAATTAGAAAGATCAATATTATTCTAATGTGCAAACAAGACCTAGTTAAGAGTAATTTTCTTAGTGGAAGAGATGCATTTTCTACAGCTTTGTGTCCCTTTTCAGAAGATCTATGTAGGCACATGGCATTATTCTGTACTGCAAAGCTAAAACCAGAGCAACTTTCTTATGCAAGAAGCTAATGCACAATAATTTAAACAGCCATTATTCTTTAGGTTTGCAATTAAGTAGTGCCTACCTTACTAGAGCCAGGCCTTTAGTGTATGAGAACTTTACAAGCATAAACCAGAATGGTTTTCTTACAGGATCACAGTACAAACAAAATTGAGAAAGGACGTGTAAACATCAAGGGCTGTAAAAGATTGCCAAATAGTAACAGAAAAAGCTTGAAAGCAAAACTATTATTCCTAAGAAATGAAGGAAAGGTAAGAGCCTTTCTTCCCATGTTCATTTGGAACTGCTAATATGGATTTGACAGTAACCTCTGATATGTCACTGGTTGGTCATCTGAAGGATATTAACAACAGAAAAGAGAAGAACAGTGGATCAACTTCTGCTTGAGAAGCCTATAAAGCATGTTAAGTAACAAGAAATCTAACACAGCAGTGATTGAGAAGAGGCATGAGGATATTAAATACAGATATTGGAGCTTGTAAGAAGTTACTGCTATTGGAGTACAAGAAAGTATTTGATTCAGTTCCACATTCAGAAAGAACACATGCACCACTGAATAACATGACACTTAATGTATGATTTACCTGTAATAATGTGACAGACCTAGACCTGGTGGTCACAGACACGTAAAAGAAAGATTTTGTATGAATGCTATGAGCAAAACAAAGTTCAGTGTAAAACCTGGAAGTATGATCAGAACAGTGGTAAAACCAAATAAAGCACATATGACATTTGACAAAGATGCCACATTGTAGCTTTCCTGTTTCCTCAATGGGCTCCTCCAGGCCACCGAGTCCAACCCCAGTAGCTCCTGCCTTGGGAGCTCCGATCCCGGGCCGGGCGGTGGCTGCTCCGGGCAGGCAAAGACAGATGTACCAGTTGCGTTTATCAGAGTCCTTTAATCTCCCTCATGGAGGGAAAAACCGATAACCAGATGTGTAGTGGACAACGTGGCCAGACTCATCCGTCCCCTCCTCGCCTCCCTCCTTTATCCCCCTCTCCCTGGTGGGCAAGGCGAGAGGCCAGCCAATAGACAAATGACAAGCCCGTGACACCTGGCCAGTCCTGGGCGAACAGGGGAGGGATAAATGGAATGCAGAGCGGTGAGTGGCCAGGCCAGGCCGGCACACTACCACACCACATTATGAAAAAAACCCCAAAAAACAACTTGCAAATCCCTTCATTTTAAACTGACCTATTCAGAATGTTTTGTAAACTCAAAAATTGTTGAAAGGAATGATGACTGACAAAAAATCGGTACTATATTTCATATGATTATCTTGCAAAGAAAACCACTTACAGAATGATTTGCAGCTCTAAACCAGACTTTAAGTCTTCAATTATAATGTAGAATCAGAATCATACACCACAGGTCTGAAAAACTGAGAAAGAATGAATATCGATACGGTTTTATACAAAAACAGAACAAAAAGAAATAAATGCTTCTTGGTTGCTGCTGGACAAAAATATCAGTAGGTTTAGTCTGGTTTCCAACAGAAATGCATCTTATGGGAGTGCCATGTCTATCCATACATCAGGTTGTCCCACAACAGCTTTTAAACCTCTTAGTCAATTGCAAACAAATCTGGCACAAGGGTTATAACATCAGGTACACTGATTCTTGAAAATTTCTTAAAATTTACAGGTATATTGAATACAGGGACTGAAATGACTGTCACTGTTATGGGGAAGTCTTTAAGTGCTCTGTTGCTTCAAAGAGAATTTATTTAGCCCTATTTCTGTGGAATAAATTAGTGATTTTTAATGGCATTTCAAAAGTAAACTCAGAAAAAAATTGAATCCAATACTAAAACACAGAAAAACCCTACCAAAAAATTTTGCTAGCTATACTCGTAGAAATTCTTCCAAATCAGGCCATAAGGTACACCAGGTTTTGTATGCCTTTGAATACTCTGTTTCGGTTGACTGGTATAATGAATACAAAAGAACATACTTTCATGTGTTTGGCAAAACTAAGCTTCAAACATATAAATCATAATAGGGTAGAGAGATCAATGCCCATGGCTTAAACATCTTTACAAATCAATAACTGAATCTAAACTCCCTGCATTCTGAATTTCTTCCCATATGACATTTCAGAAAAACCCAAAGGCAGGTCAAAAACTTCAAAGCAGAGCCAAGCAGTCTAAGCAGTTCTGTGGAGTTACCTATTGCCATGTCCTCTGTTCAGAATCACAGAGCCACAGGATGTGTCTGGTTGGTAGGGACCACAGTTCACCTCAATCAATCTCCCTGTTCAAGCAGGGTCATTCCAGAGCACATGGTACAGGATTGCGTCCAGACAGTTCTTGAATATATCCAGTGAGGGAGACTCCACACCCTCTCTGGGCAACCTGTTCCAGTGCATGGTCACCTGCACAGTAAAGAAGTTCTTCCTCATGTCCAGGTAGAACTTCGTGTGCATCAGTTTCTGCCCATTGCCTCTTGTCCTATTGCTCAGCACCTCTGAGAACAGCCTGGATCCATCCTATTGACACCCTCCTGTCAGATACCTGTGTACATTGATAAGGGTCATCTCAGTCACCTCTTCTCTTCAAGGCTGAACAGGACCAGTTCCTCAGCCTTTCCTTGTAAGAGATGCTGCAGCTCTTTAAAAACCCTCTGCTGGGCCTGCTCCAGGAGCTCAATGTCTCTATTGTCCTGAGGAGCCCAAAACTGCACACAGCACTTCAGGTGAGGCCTCACCAGGGCTGAGTACAGGGGCAGCATCACCCCCCTCCACCTGCTGGCAATGCTCTTCCTAACGCACCCAGGGCAGCCTTCTTTGGCAGTGCTGGCTCATTCAGACGCTCTCTGCTGCATTTGGGATTGATAAATTGCTCTAGAGGAGACAATTAAAAGACATTTTTTCCATTATTTTTCTAGAGAAATTTCCTTCTAGAGCTAAGAAGCTAACAGAGGTTTATTTGTTTATTTGGATGTTGGGTCGTTTTGATCGTATTTATTTTTTTTCAAATTTTATTCAGCCTAATTTAGAGGTTGCCTTAGGCATTGGAGTTGTTCATCAAGCACAAATACAGGCTGCATGGAGCTCTGAGTGACCCAGTCTAGTGAGTAGCATCCTGGTCCATGGAAAAGGGTTGGAACGAGGTCCCTTCCAACCCAGAGCATTCTATGATCTTGTGTAATTAAGTGCATTGTAGACTAAGGCTTCTAAGGCAACTACTAATAGGACACATATACTACAGTGCCTTAAAAAAGAAAAAAGTATAAAATGCCTGAGACATAGCAAGTTAACCAATTTACCACAATGAAATATTTTTACTTTATCAGGAGATAAAGTCTTATTTTGTTGAAGAAGCAGGGAAAAAACCTCAGAAAACAAAAGGGGCAGAAAATGAGCTAGTGTATTTTCTTTTTATTCCTGTACATTCCTCACAGAAAAAGAAAAATAACTTTTTAAATTTATTGCTGATTCATACTGTTTTAATCAAGTTGAAACAGACCACATAGAAATGAATGTTTCTTGTGCTAGATGTTGTACATGGGTATGTATTATGCACTTATCCCCTTTACTAAATGAGGTATTTAACCCAGATAAACTAACTCTGCTTTTATCTTTATTCATCAGGATGCGCATTATGGTACAACCAGCTCTGACCCTTCGTCTGGGCACCTGTGGAATGTGACATGCTTCTGTCTGGGCTGAGTGCCCACTGTGTGCCTTAGATTAAACCTACCATTCCTCTCAAAATCAAGAGTTACTAATCTGCAAGAATCCTCTGTTTCCACAATTGAGGTATAGTTTGTGAGATATCGCATTAAAAGAAAGATTCACCTAGTAAGATGAATTGCTTTAAAATAAGTTGCCCTAAAATTAGGAACCTAGAGCTATATTTAGACAATTAAAGGACTGTTCCAGTTTTCCAAAGTTTCCTTATCTGGCTGGAGCAACTGAGTGATCATCTTGTTTGGAACAATCAGGCTACCTATTTAAAGTGTGTTGGCTAAGTTTCTTAAAGTCAATTTAAATATTGATTACTTAAATAGACTCCATCACTAAACAGTGTTTAGAGTACAGCATTCAATTCCTCTGAAGGAAAATTAAGACAAACAAAGGGTTTCAAAAAAGAATATATCTGAGAAACTTAGGTAATCTGAGTGCATCACTGTTGCTTAATTTTTTGTACCTACTAAGACGATTAAGGAATAGTCCTAGCTTCACCAGAATCAAATATTTTAATTAAGTTTTTATGCAGTTTGGGATAACTTGAAAAATTCATATACAGTTTTTCCTTAAAATGCAAACAAACAAATCTGTTTCTACTGAAAAAAAAAAAAAACCCCAGCAAAATTACATTAGATTTTTCATTACTACAAACTTACAAGAAAGACAAATCTGATTTCCTACAGAAGCCGTATTGCCTTTCTGGGGATTTTCTCAAAGTTGCACATGACATCTTTAAAAGTAAAAAATTTAAGGTTAAGACTCTAAGAGCCATCAACAACAAGATCCTTATCTCCATTTTGATAACATAATTATCTGACTCAGTAAAACTTGCAGTTTGTAATCCATCTGTAGTAGACATTGCAATGCAAATTTGAAACAATAAAAAACCAAAATACAAAAGTGTTTCAGATGTCCTCATGCAGCAATAGAAAGAAAAATGTCCCTTTTGGTTTTTCTTTTCATGCAACCCTTAGAGACTGACACCGAAATGTGATCCTTTGCTGTTGAAAAAAATAATCCAGGTGGACCTGCAGTAACAAAATGCAGCCCCGAACGTTGCATATATTGTTTTTTTCTGACAAATAATATCTAGATGCTCAGTTTTATTAATCCTTCTCTCCTCAACTCTTAATCTTTATGATACCGTATCAGAAAATTTATCAGAAATATTATTATAAACTATGGTTCTGTATTGGCAACAGTTAGCAACAAGCACTACATTCTTTCCTTGGTATTTTAATTGGTCATATCCAAAGTCATTGAAATTGTGCAAAAGCTTATTTTCCTCAAATTTTAACTCAGATGCCTCAATCTGAAAGTGCTAGACATGGATGGATTCAAAGGGGTCAGCTGTGAGTATTCTGATAGCTGAATAAATCCACTTGCTAGATACTTAAATCAAGCTGCTGTTATCTGAATCTTTCCTGTCTGATAAACAGAGCAGAAATGATTGCTTACTTTTTATTTCATAGTATAAGTGAAAAATTTTGTATACATTCATCTTTCTGTAATTATTAGTAATTTCATATACATGTCTATAAACACTTCATTTCATGCACAGCAGACTACATTCCCTGAACAGGTATTGAGACATTGACACATTTTTTAATGCAAGGCATAAATTTTCTGTGTTGTATAAGCAAGATATTTCACCCTACTTCATTTTCCCCAGATGTTATTTATGAAGACAGTGAGGCCATTTAGGGTGGTATCCTTTCTCATGAGCCTTCCTACAAAAGCCTTTAGGGGTCTGAATAATGTCCTCTGAAGGTTTCAATCTTTTTTCTCTGCTAGTTTAATACTGCAGATTTTTCTACTAATGAAGTATCTCACAAAGTCTTGCAGAAACTGAGTATGCAAATCCATCTTCCCAGAAAATCAGAGCGTGCAAAGCTTTTCTTTGGAATTGCAGGATGCTGAAACAGAAAAATCAAGCTGAACATCTACTATTTCACATTTCTCTGCCTGGATTAAAAACGTAGGATGCAACTACAAATGCTGGTGCAACACACCAACAGAAAATTGAATCTTAGCAGTTACTATTTACCTTTCAACAAGGACAATGTTACCACAAAATATGATTTGTGATTCTTAGATGAGGGCAAGATTCTTTTTTGAGGGTTGAAGTTTTTCAAAAAGTAGACCAGAAAAAAAAATTTCACCATAAGCATGATCATCTTCTCATATCTAAAATGAATCTGAACCTTTGGATTTAGCTTAGCACTGGTACACCTTATCTAAAAAGCAATGAATTGCCATCTACATTCATTAAAATTGTCAAAATACATGGATTTACTGAAGTGAATGCACTGCCCTATACTTCACATATTTGACCCAACTTAGATACATGACATAATGAATACTTGGATCTGGCTATGATAGCCAACATGGAAAGTAATTAATCATCAGAAGACAAGGCATCTCAAAAATTTCACTGCTGACATCCTAAAAATACTTGCTTGACTGACATCAGGAAGATATAAAAGAGTTTGGAAATTTGTAGAAATATAAAGAAAACTAGAACACACAGCTTACAGTGTTTTCATGTGAAGAATGGTTCAAAATACACCCAAGAGAAAAAAGAACACTAGGAAGGGTTATTTCAGGCTTACTGTTCTACATGGTGTAAAGTAAACTGCAATTTATTGTTGTGGCAATGTACTGTACTATAGTTTGATATTAGAATATCTATCCGCTTTCTGAAAAATTCAACAGATTTCTAACACTACTATTAACATATTAGTTAAAAATTGTTTCATTTTTAATTAACTATACTGACATTAAGCAAAGACACTACTTCGTATTTTGCATTTAGCATAACAGTGAGGGGAACTATTACTATAAAAATAATCCTACTAGACTGAGGTAGAGGACAGATGTCACAAAACAGCCTCCCTCATAATCCTAGGACTCTCAAGTGAGGTCTTGAAAACCTTCTGATGTTAGCTAATAATTTTCATCTCCTTAATGTGGGCAGCATCCTATGTCCTAGTTTAGCAGAACAGAGAAAGTCTTTTCTAATGAGGAAACACAACAAACAAAGACAAAAGAGTCAATACAGTGAAGCACACAAAGCAAACCAATGCCATTTAATGTGATTGTGCTGGGTTGGTTGCCTCCTTAATGTAAGTTTGTAGCTGACAAACTGTGAGCATTTTTAGATGTATTATTTATGTCAGTTCTTCAGGCAAAAGCAGGGCATGTTTGGAGCAACAAAGCTCACTTTTCCACTGTTCAAAGGCCTGCCAATCTTACCTAGTATAAAACTTTTTCAGCTACCAACTTTTCATTTTATGACTTTCACAGTGCACTCAGTGCAAGCATACGACTTAATTTTGGACCTTAAAGGACACAAGCTAAAGCCCTCAAGCACAAGATGTAACATAAAGCCTTTGTGAAGGGTACAACCAGCACAAATTCCTGGAATGCACACGACAAATTCAAATCTTCTAGCACCTAACATTCTGTTGCTAAAAAGAAGCCTTAGTCCTCACTTCTACAGATAAACCTTCAAAAGTAATAAAATTTAACTGATGGAGACAACCTGAAAGAAAAACTCAGCGATGTGAACTCTGTCCTGCTTAAGCCTGAGTGCAGTCTTAGCTCTGAAGTCCATCACTGTCAACTTCAGTCATTTAACCATGATCATTTGGTAGATACATGGTGTATGAAATAGACTTAGATGGGAACTGGAGAGGCTGCTGGGAAGAAAATGCAGAGAAAAGCTGGAAAGTGTGCCAAAAATTACTACCAAATGCAAAAATAAAAAATTTCTTCATACATAGTATGAAGATATATGGCATAGCTATATGTCTGTGCTTTGTATTTGTGGCCAATACAGTGCTGATAATACACAAAATCTGTGTTTTGGCTATTGGTTCATTCCTTGGAATGCTTCCTTTCCTGTTTCAAACTGGCTGGGACTGGGCTGGGAGTTGATAGAGTCAAGATAGGTGACCCATACCACCAAGTGTCACGCTCAGCAATAAATGCCCAGGTAGAGGAGGAGTAAGGGGTGAATGTGGTTATATTTCTTCTCTGTGCAAGCAACTATTACATGTGTTGAGGACCTGATTCCTAGCAAGTAGTTGGACATCTGCCTGCTGATGGAAAGGAGTGAATAAAGTCCTCTTTTTGCTCTGCTTGCACACAGAGTTTTTACCTTCCCTGTTAAACTGTCACCATCTTGAACCATGAATGTTCTCACCTTCCTTCTATTTGCCCCCCAAGAACTGCGCCCCTATTTGCCTTTTCAAGAAAGAGGAGTGAGCAAGGGGCTGGGTGAGTGAGTGTTTGGCTGCTGGCTGGGGTCAGCCTACCACAGCCCTGAAGGTACTAAGAAGATATTACTAACTGTTTACTTATTCTTCCAAAGACTGCATCTCGTCAGGAGTAAAGAGACATACATAAATAGTTTTTCTTAAAAAGAAAAAAACATCAAACAAAAAACAAGTCACTTGTTCCATAATGGTGGAGGATAACTGTACAATAAAAAACATAAGAAACCAATATAATAGTAAATTAAATGATGTACACAAGTTTTTAATAGTTCTTCAGCCTTCAATCACAGTTCATTCACACTGCTTACATACATTACCTTCCATTACTGTATGTAAACTTCGAGTTTCAACATTTTTTCAATGCCAGAAGAGATCAATTCATATTAAGTGCTTTAAAACATTATGTAAAAAGATCTTATCAAAAGCTCAAACCAATTCTATAATGTAATAAAATCCAGTGAAATCTTACTTCTGGTTTTCATAAAACCCTTCACCATAAGCCCCTCTAACTAAGAGGAAGGAAATCAATGACAGGTAACATTGAAAGGAAACTATCAACTTGTCCCTAGGTCTGTACTACATACTTGCTTTCACCAGTTCAATCTGTGTTCTTCCTGGCACCAAATCTAGTCACTAAGATACTTCTGAGATTGCAAACATAACACATCAACACAGAATCTGATAAATTAATGTCAAAATATTCTGCCTGCCTTATCTCTAGGTGTTGTAGATTTCCCATGACTGGTGACTTTCTGAGTGCCCAAATGTGGTATAAACAAAAACTTTAATCAAATAGTAGAAACAATACATCTCTGCCTTGGTAGCAATGACACTTTGAAAAGAAATTTTCATTCATTTGAAATTTCATTTCAAAAATTCAAACCTCAGACATTGCCCTTGACAAAGAATATGACTTTGTTCTCATTTTTCACAAAAAGAACATATAATTTTATGTGTTTACAACAAAAGCACATAATCTGACAATCTAAATGATACACTTTTCTAGTCTGTATTTCAAAAGGGCAATCCTTCAGAAGTTTAAAAGGTATACACACTAACATCAAACAGATGCTGGTGTCTCATTTTTCTCTTTACACTCATTTACAGAGCAGATACCATCATTTAGTTCATCACTTGTATCAAATGAGATTACTTTATAAAGGAAAAAATACTTCATAATGGAAAAAACACTCTCAAATATTATTTCATAAAATGTGTAGCTGTACACATCACAGTTGTCATATGGCTGATACAGTTCCTTGTGCTAGAGCTGCAATTCTTTTCAGAATCCAAAGGTTAACAAGATTCTTAGACCTATGACTCATTTCAGTTAAAAATTACAACAATACAAGGCATAAAGAATCCAGGAAAAACCTTAGAGAACACAGTAACTACCTCTGCTCTCCCAGGTCTCAGTATAGCTGTTTTAACTTCAGTTTTCAGTATAGCAAAATAAATGTATGTTACCATCAGAAACTGTGCTTATAGACAGCTATTAAGTGTGAATTTGTTTTACCCACTTGACAGAGGTTATTTGCCAATTAAAGCTTCAAATAAAATTACTTATTTCAAAGTGATTTGCAACAGTAACCCAGAAAACAATTAATCTGTTAAAACTTAAAATCTATTACCTGAATTAGAGCCTCTTCAGCACTTCCGATAATATGTATTTTTAGTTTCAGATTATACTTAGTTTTCCAGCATACTGATTTATGAATATCAACATTAGATATTCACTTACAGCTTTCAAATACAGATAGCAGCTTTGTGAAAGCATATATCATAATTTGTAGCATAATCAATTAAAAGCTATTTTACCTATAAAATGAAACTAAATTAGTAATTCAGACTGCTCCACATTACCACAATCAATGCAGCATCTTTTACTGCATCTGAGAAAAATACTACATAAAATTATGATCTTTCAAATTGGAGATGATTTGTGGCTTGCACCAGGCATATACTTATATATATACATATATATAAGGAAAATTCTTGCAATTGGGTAAGATGATAATTCAGCCAACGTCTGGGTTTTTTATCATTTGCATCCCTTGAAAGAACCCAGGATTCGTAGTGCTCCAATGAAGTACTATACTTAGTACTTTCAAAGAAAATACTCTCTGGAAAATGTGACATGCTTAGTTTTGCATCAGTTTAAGCTTAAATTTAAATTAGTATACCCTGGTCTGCCAGCCTCACCATAACACATCATTGTTATCACATCAGTCTCTAAAAACTTCTCCAGCTGTAATCTCACTGAACTGTCTAACCACTGGTCTTCAGAATAGAGTCATCTTAGTGACTTAGATGCTGGAGCACCTCTCCTTTGAGGAGAGTCTGAGAGAGCTGGAATTGTTCAGCCTGGAGGAGAGAAGGCTCCAGGGAGACCTTATAGCACCTTGCGGCACCTGAACACACCTACAAGAAATGTGGGGAGGGACTTTTTACACAAGCATATAGTGACAGGATGAGCAGGAATGGCTTTTAAATGAAAGAGGGCCAATTTAAATCAGATATGTGGCAGAAATTGTTTACCATGGGGGTAGTGAGGCACTGGCACAGGTTGCCCAGAGAAGTTGTGGCTGTCCCATCCCTGGAAGTATTCAAGTCCAGGTTGGACAGGGTTCTGAGCAACCTGGTCTAATTGAAAGTGCCCTGCCAATGGCAGTGGGTTTGGAAACATATGGTTTTTAAGGTCTTTTCTAAGGCAAATTATTCTGATTCTATGATCTCCAGAATACATTCTCTTTTTCAGAGCATACTTTTAATTTTCCAAAATTCTGACATGACACTAAAAATTTTCTACAGAGATAACACTAAAATGCTACTGACTCTTAAGACTTTTAAGTCCTCTGAAACATGGCTGGGCAATTTTTCTGCTATCAAATGATAAAAATATGGTCAGTTCTGTAACTTCAGTTCGGTTTAAAAAATGTTTGTAGAGAGTAGCTAATTCTGTAGTTAATATGCTTATGATGTACAGTCATGTCCACTCAAACCAAATTTGGTACAAAGCAATGAGCCAAAAGCAAGAATGAAAAAAGTGTCTTTCCTAGAATAAACTGAGGACTAAGTTCAGTGTTAGGGTACATCTTCAGACTTCGGTTATCCAACATTTTCAGCATGCAGGTCACCCAGGCACAATTGCTAAGTAAGATGCACCTTTTCATTGTTCTTGCATCGCTGAGTGTAAATTGAAATGTAACCCCCTGAATATTTTAGTATCTTAGGAAACACTGGATTCACCAGATACATAGTTTGCATTGTACTTTTGCTATGTGTTATGATACCCATTTTTTACCCATTTACCCAAGAATATGCTCAGTGCCTTGTGGAAAGAGGGTAATTGCATGACTAGATGAGCAGGCTGTTCTTAGTGCCTAAGAAGTGCTCTCTAAAGTGATCACTGTCAAATACTTTTCATTACAGAAGTGGAACAGACAGCTGGAACTGGGGGTTCAGATGTATCCTTTCTGAATAGAAAAAATAAATACTTATATTAATATCTTTCAAAAATTCCCTCCTTAAATGGAACTGTACAGATGCCAAAACTGATCTTAATTAAATAAGAATCAACAAATTTTTCCACAATAGTGATTCTTCCTATCCCAGCACTCCCCCTTTCACTCCTCCCCTCGTCCCTGGTATTTTAAGATTTCTTACATAACATGGGAGGAAATTTACTTTCAGAGTTTTTAAATTTTTAAATAATGTTTCAGACTCTGTTGCAGAAAAAGTAGTCTTTCTCAATACCACCCCCACCCAGTAATCCCTATCATTTCTACAGCAGTATAAAAATGCTACAGAGGCAAAATACAAACTCCCTGACTATATAGCAAAGCAATGCATCACTGCATATGCTACATGATTTAAGCATGGATTGTTAAATACATTAAATATGCACAACTACAAAAGCTCAAAAGCAGACACAAAAGTCCATCTTCAAATTTTAGAGAGATAGAAGCTGGATCAGTTTTACATTCACATTATAAAGTCAGGGTTTCAATACATGATGATTATACTCTAGCGCTCAATTCTGTTCACAGCAAACCAGTTCTGGATAATATCTCATACACCTCCATGGAGAATAATTACATTTTTACAGCAATCATAAGAAACATCCATCAAGTGAAGATGATTTGCTGATAGGAAACAGTATGACTGCAAACAACCAAAACTTTAACACAAGAACATTTCCTATCAGGATTGTTAGACTACGGAACAAACTAGTAGCAAAAATCAAAAATATAAAGCCACGTTTTCATGTTCTAGCTCAGCTGATCTACCAGCTAACATTCGTTTACCTCCAATCACACAGTTTGAACTACATGCCTTTGCTGGCTAAAACAAACTAATAAACCCAACATGATCTGATGTAGTGAAAAAGCAATAGAGAAGTATTTAGTTTTAGTCTTTTTTTCCCTCTCTGAATCAGGGCACCATGGGTCAGATGAAACAAGAGAAGTAGGCAGTTCTGGCCAGAATTGTATGGGAGTTCCTTTTCATCCACTTTAACAGGAAACCACCACCTACGGTGTCTACTCAAGCTATTATTTAAACTAAAAAGGTAATCAGATACTAGCATATTTTGGCACTGTCATGTGGTTCTGACTGTGTTGGTATTTTGAACAAAGAACTGTGCAAGTTTCCCAGACCATAATTCATAAAACTAAATTGCAATAGTGTATCAGTGAGATGGTGAGTCATATACCTTTCACTGATGTTCATGCTTGATAATAGCAAAACATAATTCCTGGAAATTTCTGATTCAGTCACAAACACGCTGTGCCCATCCACCATTCTGACAAGCTGGTGTTTTTCAGACAGTCTACAAAAATCATTAGTAGGAACCCCATAGAAGGGAAGATGATTCAGCATAGTACAAGTATCATACCTTTTGTTCTTCCTTGTTCCAAAAATCTAGCTTGGTTAGTAAGCTGTCAAAAGGACTATCCTGTAAAGTAGCAGGGACCTTGAACTCCTAGTGAGCTTCCAGAAGAATGTGTCATAGAAGATGCATCTTGCATCCATCAAGAAAGGTGAGCTGTTGGCATTGAGAAGAAGTTCGCATTTCAGCACCAATTTTTGTTGTAACAAAATTTAAACAAAGCACTGTTTTGTTTCTAAATATAGTTGACACTAACCACAAAAATTTCATAAATGTAAACATTCTATACTAAATTAGGGGAGCAGTGTCCTTAGAAAAATTCCTTAGATTAGATGAAAAAATAGGTGAAGTTCTTGAGCAAACTATGGAATGGCTGCACTTTGTTTTTTAGTAATATGTCTTAACTTCTTTCTTAAAAGTAAAAAGATAGAGCTAAATGAATAAAAGACACTCTCCATCCTGTGTGTTCCACATACACCCACAAGTTCCTGGTCTATTACTTCAACATCCAAATACAAGTGCAAGTTGATGGGCACCACTGTGTTTTCTACTTAGATTTTACTTGTGTAAGTAGTCACTGTCTCCAGTTTCACCCCATTCCCTTTTTTATAGTCCAGCTTCACAACAAAGCACAGTAGAAGCAGGGAAGGTACATGCATTTGCACTCAAGCTCCACTACCTTTTGTTGTTCTTCCACCTTCAGTTGTAGTCCTATGCACCATAGCAGCAGCACGACAAGAGACAACTAAAGAAAAAGAACTTGAATTTATTTTCTTGGGCTAAGTGCTCTCACTCTTGGATTCTAGATGCACAGTTTGTCAATAAACTTCCAACCAGTTCTGTCTGTGCAGGTCTCTTCCCTCTCCACACATAGAAGACTCCTTACAAACCAGAATGGGACACAAAGGAGTGCAGACAGTGAAGTTTGGCATATGCTACATTTGGGCCATAGTTCACAAACTGAGGGGTTTTGCTGCAGAGGTTTCTGTACCTATGGCACTAAAATGGCACTGAATTTTAGTTCACATTCCATACATCATGTATATGGCTAGGAAAATACTGACAAAGTTTTTTACAGTATCCTTTTTGAAGTATAAGGACTGTTTTCTTCCACTATGCTCAAAATCTCATTTTTTTGCCTGTTTTTCCTGAAGAATTACTTGAACAATTGAATGCTACGTACAATAAATGATGATAAAAAGCACACTGCATACAAAAGTACAGCAAGTCTGTTCCCAGAGAACATGCACAACCACATTTGAAAAATGACAAAAGATTGATGGAAGACAAGAGGAAAAATACCCCAAGTTATTTTAAAGTTCAAATAAGAAATTGAAGACAACATGCTGAGAAAACACATTAAAATTCAAAAAAATAGCGGCAGTGGTCCAATGCCACAGCACAGAAACCTCTTTCTCGTGAGAAAGAATGTATTTGTTTACATAAACTAAGATAAAGGTAGTGAAACTCTCATGAATCAAGGTAGCCAATTGCTACGGGGGGCGTTCAATGAATGACCAATCAGGTGGGAATCCATTTTGTATATAAAAGCTGAATTTAATTAATAAATGGGATCTTTTATGACTTGACCCTTCGCCTTCCCATGTTTCGACATCCGCTCGCTGCGACAATCCAAAGCCTTCTGATATGGTGTCATGTACAGCACATGGAAGGGTAAGAAAGGCAAACTGTTGCCAAAAACACAGGCAGAATATTAGGTAGAGAAACTTATGACAGATAAACAGATACTGTGAATCTCATCTAATCAGATCACTGGATGTGTTGACATTCAAAATACCAAATGAAATCTGTCATAGAAGCAAGAGAACAATGTATTTTTGTAGCTGAAAGTGATGAAATAGTGGTATAGAAAAAGACAAACAGAGAATTCATACAATGTTCTGCTAGAGACAATAAGGTGTTCACTGCTACTGTCCCTAACAGATTTTACAGAAGTTCAATCTAGAGAAAATGCAGAGAACAACTGGGAACCCGTCTTAGCACTCTGGCTGAGCAACCACATTCTACTGCATCTTTCCATTACAAAGTAAGATTATATGATACTAATAGTGGCTCAAGTTAAGCTGCAGAGATCCTCATAGCATTTTTTTCTCCACTGTGTTGGGTCACATATTGCACTTTTCAGCAACTATCCCAAAAATTCAGTACTGCTCACACATTTGTATTAAAACAGTTTCCATGCACTAGTCAATGTTACATTTGTACCTAAGGTAAAGGGAACTGGGTTACTTTTAGAACAAAAGGAATCTAAAAGACAGACATTTACACAGTGGTTAATACCATTCTAAATATGGATTCCATAGATTAAGAGATTTCAATCTAGAAAGATTAATGTAGTAGTAATTCTAATACATTATTTATATCCTCCTAATACAGCTTACTTTTAGAAACCAGAGTGGTCTGTTGTGTTGTGCTGCAGATGGAAACAGCAGCATATTGTCACAGCAACTACAAAAATGGTGTTCTGCCTTTCAGCGTAATGGTTACACCATGAAGCAAATTGATCATCTAGCAGAATTTTCTTTCTGTTCAGCATTTTTTCTAATGCATAAACCTAAACCAAAAGCAGTATTCCTCTTTACTGTAACATAAGTTACATACTCAATTCAGTCTGGATTTTGGACCTACCTTAAAAGAACTACTTAACTGCTTAACAGTACAAGCTATGTCATTTGGCAGTCAAGAGAACTACCAGGTCTGTTCATGTCTACCCTTTAAACAATCTCTTCACGTATATTTTTACCTTGTCTGTCCTGTAGAAAGTGAGATGGAGCACCAAACCCACTTCATGGGCTTTGCTAGAAAAATGCAAATAATAAAAACCGTATACAATTGTCCATATGTGATGCTGCCTTTTTCTCTTTGCTATTCTAGAATCCTATTTTCCAATATGGCCAATAGTAGTTCAAAACAAACAAGTTGGTCTCTAAATCACAACTAAATATATTTGATATGCATCAGACTAGAGGAATTAAAGCAAATTAATCTGACTGAAGAACAGCAGGTCCTATGTAGGAAGACGTTGCTTCTGAATGTGCCAGTGCTGACTGCTCTGCTGCAGTGGGGCTTTGCTTCTACAGATTTCTGCTTTATAACTGGTATCTTCCCCTATTACAAAGTTCCTGTACAGGATTTAGGAGTTTCTTATGTATACCTAATTTCCTAAAATTTCCTAAATATTAGCAGTTACCTGAATAAAACTCACCAAATCATAAATTGTGTCTGGAATGAAAAAGGAGAGCAAATAACATTGAGGAAACATACAAAAAGGAAGATTGTAAATTTATTTCCATATGAATGATCAGCACCCAGTTTTTAGCTTTTTCCAGAAGACTTATTGTCACACAGTTTCTACCTTTTTCCAAGAATCACAGGTGTAATGTTTCATGCTATGCACACATGTTTGTTGTTTTTTTAACAAACATTTTGCTACATCCACTTGGAACACAGTCAGAATGCTCCAAAGTCATCTATTCTTTCCAGTTCAGGGAGCCCACTGAATGTAACACTGCACCTTGCCTGGTTTCCTTCACTATTTAATGTATTTTATTTTCTTCATCATGTCTGACCTTTTTGATGTTTTAATGAATGTTCTTTGCTCTGTCTCTTATTAATTAAATAGTTTCCATGACTTATTTTCTTAATCTGTAGATTGCTTGGCTTGAAAACTAATATAACAAAAAAAACCCCAAAAAAACCCAGGGGGTAAGCACACATATGGAGTTTTGTTTTTCTAGAAAAGGGCATTTCAGAATTGCACTATAGTTCTAGCTCTCCTCTTCCTGACACATACTAATTTTAATCTGAAAATGGAAACTGAGATATTCTAGATTACATCTATTTATCTTCTAATTTTACCTTTAAAAAAGTCCTTGAAATTCTTTCTTACACTTTTGAGGGTATGTGTATGTTTGTTTGGGTATTTTGGTTAGTCATTTATCCATTTTGTATATATCTTTTATCAAAACATGAATTAAAACTTTTGCATTTATGGAAGAAATTGAGAATCCTCTTTCTTCACCAGTTGCTTCCTCTCAGTTTCCCTTAGGTAAAATCCCATTTTAGTTCCCAAGCTGCTAGCTAATTATTTTCAATTTGCTTCAGAATCCATATTAGCAGTGCACTTTAGCAAAAAGTCTAAATCCAAAGCAAAATTCAAAACAGCTTTTAAAAGCTATTGAACAAAATACAAATGAGAGAAATAATGCCATTAAAGTTGGGAGAAGCATCAAATTATTTATTTAGTTGAGTGTTCATAATATCATATATTTATTTGATTCTACATACTTTACTAATCATACAAGATTGATTAGTCCAAGTAGTGCAAGCTCTCCTCACACTGTAGACAGAAGAAAATGAGATATACAAAATATGAAAATAAGATCTCTTCAACTTTTTGACATATAAAATATTAAGACTTGATTAACCTTTTGTCAAGGTTTTGGATTTTTTTTAATAAAGACTACAGGGAGAAAGTCTTGTCTAATGAGTAAGTTTCTTCAGACTGGTAGCATTTTCAAAACTGTAAGATCATTAATGAATCAGGACATTTAATTTCTTTATTTTCAATATGTCCAAATGCTTTTTTGCTCATATTCCAATCTCCAGCCTTTAGAAACAATACATCCTATCACCTAATGCTCAAATGAAAGGTAAAATAACTTTACATAAAAACTTGATTACAAATTACTAATAAGGGTAAGTGAAAAATTTCTAGCATTCTCACATAAAACAGATATACTCTTGAAAGCCAATTAAAAGAGAAAGAATCCCTGGCCCCCACATTCCATCCCCCATAATTCTAAATTTTATTAAATGTGAAGCATGTTTTTAGCTAAATCATCTATAAAGGAAACCCTTCTGATGTGTAATCATTATAATTTAGGTGTTTATATAAAGCATTAGAGAATCACGAACCATTATAACTTAGGTGTTGGTATAAAGCATTAGAGGATCATGTGGTATCAGAAAAAACACTGTTTCAAGTAAAATCTTGGCAATAGTTAGCTTTAAAAAATGATGTCACAGCTTTACAGAAATAAGCATGTTAGATCATAGCATAGGAAACTTTTGTTTTATCTAACTTGTTGGTATAAACTTGTTTTTTGGACATTAAAAATACCTTCATATGCCCAAAAGACTGCCAGCTTCTTCAGCTGTTAACAGTAGGTGCTATCTTTCCTTACTCTGAATTATTTCCTAAATTCTGAAATGCTATTACCATACAACATGTCTTCAGTATTTTGCAGTACTATATATAAAAATTCCTTTCACTAATTTGCCACTTTAACTTTGCCATTTCCTAGCAGAATCACTTTTTGCTTATCAACTGCAGAAACAATTAGTTTGTATGAAACCTGATCTGTTCTATTAGCTGGATGTCTTTTGGATGTGTAGTGACTTTGTCTCAGTGACTGCCTGCATAATGAAAGAAATGTAAAGAAAAAATTGTTTTCAGATAGCATTATCTTCTCCCAAAAGCAGACATGAGGGGAAAAAAAATGCTTTGGAATTGAATACCATTAAAGTTGTGGTTTATGACTGGGAGGTTGTGGATTAAAAACATTCATAGATACATTGATTGCTACAAAGCACGATGAAATAGTTGTGGTTTCCTCATCCCTGGAAGTGTTCAAGGCCAGGTTGGATGGGATTTTAACAACATCATCTACTGGAAGGAAGACAGAGGGGCAGAGGGGTGAAAATGAGATGATCTTTAAAGTCCCTTCCAACCCAAACTATTCTATAATTCTGATTCTATGAAATAGCAGAGAGCTTTAATTCTCCCAGATGTCAGGAATCTTTTTTCCTAAAAAAAAAAAAATATTTTTTTAATTTGAGGAACCAAGTCCTGAACTCAAATCTCCATACAAGTCACATTTAATTTACCTCTGTTATATGTATTCAGAGAGTTTAATACCCCAAAAACTAATCAGAAATACAAAACTTACTCAAATTCTTAGTCACTGAGAATGAGTCAGTAACAATTCACAGAAATGAAGAACTAGGAGCACAGAATTTTTTTTTTCAAAAGCCTATCTCAAATTCTCTCCTTACTGTGTATTTGACGTTGTTCTTCTGCTAATACACAGTAAAACTCATAATATGAAAGTACTCTTGTATTATTGTTCCTACTATTGTTGAACTTTGATTTTCATCTGCCACAAAGCATCTTATGTAACTGCAATTTAGTGTGCTCTTCACTCTATGTAATAAGAATCACTGCTGAAATTATGGGATTCACCTAACTGCACAATACTGCAACCTACCTCAGTGAACAGGTCATTGTCTTTCTCAGTTGAGAGACTGCAAATTTCATAAATTCTTATGATCTAAATTGTCTGTAACCTTCTAGAAAAACTAATATAATTTCTAAACCTTACAGTTTATAAAAGCATACGGTATTCCTATAGTTCTAGGCTGATCATTAGTATTTTCTTGGAATAGCAATCAATATAGTGTTAGAACAGAGGCAAAGATTCTGTGTTTATTTACTGAAAAAATACACTTTTTTTCCCCCCAGACAGTCAGCAATAAAATATGTAATTAATTTCAATGGGCTGTTTCTTTCTTTTGTTGTTTTCATCCAGCAAGATACAGTGCCTGTGAGGATGGATCAGGATCTTATTTGTGTCATGGGACATTACCCCAGCTATTGACCCTTTGGATTGTGGCACTCTGAGTACACTACTACCTAAGGCAGAGGTGGCTGCATTTGGAGACTTTCTGTGTCCCTCTTCAGAAAAACTACACACTACCAAGGATGCAGGAAAAGCACAAATATATCAGTGAACACTACTGCCTCTTAGCATGCTAACCACCAACGCTGCCTGGCACAGCAAGTAGCAGATGATCCCCTTCTTTTGCAAGATGGGCACATAATGCATAACAGCTCATGGAATTGCACTCTGCTGAGATCATTCCATAATATCTATATATCCTAAAAGCATTTTATAGACAAGGAGCTTAAAAACATATATTTCATTTAAATGAAGGAATCAATGCACAGCACAGACAGATATTTTGGCCTTCAGTAGAGCTATTATGACAGTGCAGCTACACTATATTCTAGTCTAAATAATCTAGCTTCAAGATGATCATAAAATCTATTAAAGTACATACAGATACACTCAGACAATCCTCATACACTGCTTTTATCCAGTAGCAGCCTGAGTAATTTTCCCTCCTTACTGACACAAGGTAAGTGTTAACTTGTTAACAACACAACTCACAACCAAATGCAAGCAAAGGTTCCTTCTGCAAATTTGCAAAGCTATCTATTCCACTTGTTATTATTAACACCAAATTGTGTAGAAGACACGTCAAACAGTAGAAGAAGTCAGGCCAGAAAATACCCTCAAAAGCCATAATCACAAATAATGGTATAAAAAGACTGCAGATAAAAGTAATTAAAACTCTAAAATGTTGTATTTAAATGGTTGCAACAGGAGGTTTAGGTGCACTTCAGAAAACAGCAGCTTTCACATGCTATTTTACTGAGATACAACTTCCACAGAAATCACAACTGCAGTTTTACAAAGGTAAGTCATGCATTTGGGCATGAATCCATCATTCTTAATACCTGCTTCTTAACTCAGTTATAATCATGACAGAATGAATGTGCTAATAACAAAAGTCACCATGTAGCAACAACAGTTACAACCAGAGCAAAAGCAGAGAGAAACTTTGGCTCAGCAGCCACCCATGCCTGAAATGTCTTCCTTCCTTTTATAAGGAAGTTTAAAAAGACACTGTTTCATGCACCCACATAGCCCTGTAATGCTGTATTGCTGCTGTAGGAACAGTCACTAGTTCAACACTGAACTTGAAAGGCATCAGGGCTGAGGCTACCCATGCTTACTGTGGCTGACAGCCCTTACCCTGCCTGTTGTCTGGCTTTACTTTGTTTAGCTGTGAAAGTAATTTCTCTAAGGGACCAGATGTCTGCAGCTAATTTGCTTCACTTTTCTTATCTTTCTATGGTACAGCAACTAACAGCAGTTAGTCCATGTATAAAGAGATAGTTGCATTGCTAATGTAATGATGTACTGTAAAGAAATGCAGGGCTGCTAACAATAGAAGAGGTCTTGAGAAATGGAGACCTAAGACAGGATACAGAGGGGTACATGCATGGGATCACACTGGGGTTGGCACTGCAGACTAAAGAGCTATGAGAAACTTCTCAGAGGTCTGGCAAAGAAATGCAAACTTGGTCCTGCACGGAATTGGTTTTAAGGATAACAAATGTAGTATGTATCTCACATACATAAAAGGCACCACATAAGGTACCTTGGACGTGGCATGAAGCTGCAGCTCAGTGAAGAGCAAGTGAAGGTACAAAAGTGTGTTTCCAAACACACAAAAATGACCACAAATAGATTCCGGGGTAAATAAAAAGAGACCATCACCATGAACTTCATTTTACACCCAGTGAAGGACTTTAAAGGAAAGAGCTTCCCCTTTTGCCCTCTATTTCCTCTTTCCTTATTTTAAGTGACTTCTCCAGGTCCTCATATTTCCCTAACAAAGGTCTCAATTGAAATTTCATAGGCACTGCTTGCCTACTCTAGCTGTGATTTAATTTCATTTCCCGCTTTACTTTGGTGCCAACACTAAATAAAGTTTTTAGCCCCTCAGCAGGCAACTGAGAGATCCATAAGCAATCTGAGAATAATTATTGTTATGAATATCATCACAGAAAGAGTGACTGAAATCCAAGTACATAAATGCATAACTAGACACTTGAAGGATTTACAATTTCAATAAAAACATGACCGAGCAAGAAAAAGAACTGTAAACCTATGTGTACATGAAAAAGACACATAGATGAAGCGAACTTTGGTCACAGGTTAAACCTTTAAAGCCTAGCACCTTCACTACAAGACTGTCAGTTGCTAGAAGATATCAGTATGAACTTGAACACTCAAGGCTGTGGGGCAAGGTAACAGCACCTGACAGTGTGGATAAACAACGCTGGATCTCACCATCTGTTTATCCGGAGTTCAGGTTAAGACTGAGTGCATTATAAGCAAACTGACTTCTTACAAAATGACCACTAACCATCTTTGTAAGATGAAACACTGATGTTTTCAAAAAGATACAGAAGAACCAGCGAAGTGTCATTAAGAAATGAAGCGAAATTACCAATATTTTTCCCTACGAATCAGGATCCTTTCCAAGGGGATACTGCAGTTTTGAAGTCTAGTACAGAGCCTTCCTCTATGTAAAATGATTGTGAGAAAAAATGCAATATAGTTGGAGAAGTCACAAATGGTATTTGTCTGAGATCTTCCAGAAAATTTATACAAGCTTCATCATTAGCAAACAATGTAAACATATAAGAATATACACACAAAATGGAATTTATAAAATAAATACTTCATCTGCTTAGCTACAGCAACCATAACAAGAATCATCACTAATTTTGGCAATTCCTAGACTTAAGTAGCTATTATCATACCCTAACAATTTATATAACTATCATGTGCTAACAATATAATCGTACCCTAACAGAAGTCTAAAAATCCCCCGTGAACACAGATGTGCACATACACACACTAAACGCAAGCATCCCCTGCACATGCATTCAGAGCAGTCCTTCGCAGAACAGACAGAGGAAGCTTGGGTCCCTCTACTGTTAGCTAGCTAGTTCAGTCCTGCACCTTCACCTCAAAACCCGCATCAATGCAAGCCTCTGCAGGAAGTGCAGGTCGGGAGCTCATGGAATCGCTCCTACTTACAATTCCACTTTTATATACTTCAACTTTATAGCAGAGTGCATTCTGCCACCACACAATGTTTATGGCTGCACATTGACTTTCTGCAAGACAGAAAAAAAAAACTTTATCTCGTTACAAAGTAAACTTGGTAAAGCAGCCCTTGCACTTACAAAGAAATTCTGAACTCTGAACAGGTTTGTTATCTCAGACTGCTCTCCAGAAAAGCTTTAATTAAAGATAAAAAGTATATACTCTGTACTTTTAATAGAGGCATCTTTTAAGATATTTACCTCACATCAGGGTTCTGCTGCACTGAAGTAATTCTTAAAAGAGTATTTAAATTATGTAGTTCCCACTGTCATTTATTAAAACTCTTTCACTCCATCCAGCCAAAGATTTATGGTTTCTTCTTCATGAAGTTTTACTGATTGCTTAAGCATGTATGGTATGTTAGAAATCATGGTTACAAAAGTACCATAGATCAGCTTTCTATTGGAAGTACCAGAGTGAAAAAATGCGCATTTTTATGGGGAGGATTGCTAGAATACTGAAGGAAAAGGATGAAAAGTAAAACTTGCAAAACAAAGGATACCAGACTGACATGAGAGGTGAGCAGCTGTGAAATGGAGTGTGTGGCAGAGGACCATTCCCGTTTATGACACATCAGACTGTACAGAGGATGTGATTTTCTAGATTCACATTCTAGAAAATGCTGGGAAGATACCCCAGCACTGGGCAACACAGCTGCAGTAACCACATGTGCTGCCTGACACAGTCTAAAAAGTAGACTCATTTAAACATTCCACGCCATGATTGCAAACTCTCACTAAGGTTAAAATAATCAATGCAAATCCAAAGTATCTTTTTCTGAAAGCTACTACTTGAAACCAATCACCACACTAATTTTGAAATTTTTGTATTTTGTAAACTGTATGTTTACTGATGAGACTTAACAGATTTATAAACTGTATATAATTTTTTAATATAATATTCTAGGAGACTTAAAGATCATAATTGCCTCAAACACCACTAAGATCACTGAAGGACTTTGCCCATTATGGCAAACCAGATCAAGAGGCAACTGCTCATTAGTGACCACCCTGTCCCCCTGCCTCCCACCCTGTCACTGTTGGATATGCCTTTGGGAATTCCTGGAAATTTGGACAGTAAGTTAAGTCACATGATGGGAACTTGAGATAAGATAAAGGTGGTAATATTGACCAATTATCTCAGACTAGGAAGAGGTAAACAAACTGGGGGACCAATGATAATGAACACAAAGAACCCACAAGGAAAGCCAGCTCAGGAACTGTGCTGACAATCAGCTCTGACTGGGCCCAGAAGGGGGAGGCCAATGCCCACTGACACAAAAGAAAAGGAAGATTGAGCATGGGACAAATTAGCATTGGAAGCAAGGGAAACATTTAACCAACAGAATGAGAACTGTGTACCCAATGAGCATTGACTCCTTTGTCTGCTAACGTGTACAAATGGGGAGAATTTTTGAGTGACCTGGGACCTCCACTACTGAGAAGACCAGAACAACAGGACCAATGGGATGATGTCTGGATCCCTGGGTGGTGGTAGTTTTTTATTTAATCTGTCTCTCTGTTAGTCTCTTCCCACCTCTCTTTTTCTGTTTCTTTCTATCTCTCTGTACCTCCCATTTACTCTTAAATGAAATCCGTACTATTGACTTCAGCATTTGGTCTCATTTGTACATTAACTTGGGCAGAGGCATCTCTCGAATAATGGGATCTTAACATTATTTTGGCACAGTTGGCAGGATACTGTTCTCTGATCTGAAGTGCCTTTGACAATAGTACAATTCCCTCTAGGGGGGTTGTGTGGTTCCTT
This sequence comes from Orthonyx spaldingii, assembly GCA_013397795.1. Classification (NCBI taxonomy): domain Eukaryota; kingdom Metazoa; phylum Chordata; class Aves; order Passeriformes; family Orthonychidae; genus Orthonyx; species Orthonyx spaldingii. The sequence goes on along the minus strand of VZTJ01006251.1, from coordinate 357,307 downwards.
TGCTAGGAACTCTTGGAAACTTTGCCACAGCTTTCCTCTGAGGAAGGTTATGTTTTCTCCTGTGGGAACTTTTGGAAAAAACGGCTGTCCAGGGTGGCCAGTGTAAAAAAAATATTTTGTTATCCTTCCTTGAAAAATTTGTTAGTTGTCCCTCTACCCCACCGGTGGAGCAGATGCAAGAAAATTGAGCTATTGGTTCCTCATAATGAGCTATTGGTTATTCAAAAGTCTGAAGATTAAATAATGCTATCCTTACAAGATTTGGTGAAAGAATTGTACTTTCAGCTAAATAAGGAAAATGAAAAAAGAATGCAAGTAGAGGCATTGCTAGCTGTAAAACATGACGACATCCAAAAGCTTCAGGCAGAGCTTTGGAATGTGCATGACAAAGAGGGAGAATCTTATGAGAAGAACTGCAGAACCTAGAATCTGCAACATTCTCTGAAACATGATCTTGTAAGTCAAGCTTTTTTTGATCAGTGGAGGAGTTGGGAGATAGTGCATGAGTCCGCTGTTCTGATAAAGAGCAAAATGTAACATTTGCATTGACATCTGATGACAAGGAAGTAGCATGCTGACGCTTAATTAAAATAGAAACCACAAACAATTGCCAGGATCAGCAGACAGCTACCGAAATGGTGCCATGTATGGCTGCCGAGATATCAAAGTCTGGCCATAAATCAGGCAAGACTGAAATCCATTACTATTAATGCAGTGGGATACTGAAAATCTGGGTATACTTCCAGGATGGCAAAGAGTTAAAATCACTGGAGTAAATGGAGTCAATATTATCCGTCAAACTGATAAGGTTAATTCATGGCTTCTGGGTGAGCAGCTGAAGTCTGTTAATCTTAAACCTAAAAGAAATCCAGGTTAAGCCGTTAAAGCACTCCCTAATTCACAAGTGGTGGCACTTCTCAAATTTTTTACAAGCAGTCTCATTCCCTCTGGATGTGAAATTAATTGGAGGAAACCCCTGTGAAAAAATGAGAGAAGCAACAAGAGGAGTGCACCAAACATTTCATGAAACAGAAGTTAAAACTCTACCTGAGAGGTATCAAGATCAAGCAGTTAAAACAATTTGAATCACTAAGGGGTAACTTGCCAGGGAAGCTTGTGTTGCTGTCTTTTTCTAGGAGTGCCAGCATTCCCTGCCCAAACTGAAGATCAAAAGAGCCAGTTCAAAGTGGGTGAACTGCCAGTAGATTTATATGAGAAAGCTCACAGAAGTCAGCCAAGAAGATATGATAATGACTTTTCCTTTAGGCCCTTTTACCTTTGTGGTAGACACAGGACCTTTCAATCAACACTGGATGGATTTTCCATCCTCTTAATAATCTGTCTGTAGTAGGCTGAATTTTCACTTTTCTTTTTATAGGAACCTGCCAACAGATGAGATCAAGCTGCATAGAACTGATGAAACTTTTAATAGCCACCATAATTGCTTGTATTATCAGTTTATCAATGTTTGTGGTTTGTGTTTTCATTGCAAGTGACTTGTTGGGAGACCATATATTAGTCAAACCATTTCATATGTTGTTAGTTTCATTTTTGCCAAGTTTACTTTGTCTTTTAATGGGAAAAAAAATGGTGTGGGAAGAGCTTTTACTTTTGTCTTATGAATGCGTAATTTTGTCTAAATCAAATTTAGCCTGGGAGTTGGTATGAGAATTTATGCATATTTGGACTTATACAAATATGTATTAACCAGTTCTGCTTCAGAAGGCTTTAGATTTATGATGATTTGGCTAAATTTTTCAGAGATATTATTGACTGAACTGGATAATCCTAACAAAACAAAAAAAAAATGTTAAATGGGAAATGGTGACCATTTCCTTTCTAGACCATGACAGACAGCCATGGACTCCAAATGGGACATTGGTAAAATACAGAAAAGCTTTTTACCAGCTCTTAAGCAACTTTACCTGTGACCATTTTTGGAACCAAGTATGTTACCAATCATGAAACATTCCAAATCAAAACAGAGAATTATATTCCCAGTTGAACATGTCTGTGTACAACTGGCTTTCCTACCATGTGTCCTAATAAAGTATTTTAACTTTACCTCATTTCTTTATAGAATTACCCAGCTGGACAGGAACTTTACCTATAAAATGCTTCCAACTACATGTGGATATGGTTGAAAGAGAACACTATTTTAAAGACTTTGAAGTATATAAGCACAGCTTGTCAACAAATCCATTCACACTTATTCCCAGTGTGCAAGTGTAATCAACTGTACTAAGGGATGTGAAAATCTGCTTCAGAGTAGGCTGATTGACGTCTCTTAATACATGGCATATGTATCTGTTAGGAATACCCCTTTATGGGATTTAAAAATCAAAACCAACTGTGTAATTCCATGGCTAATTTGGGCCTACATCCAACAGACACAGTATTGTGGAATCCATCACAACCACTACCCATTTAAGAACACTCCGATCTTTGGGAATCTCTGGGTAGCGGCAGTGGCTAATCGCAATTGGGTTGAGAATTGTAATTGGATTTGTATTTTTAATGACTGGCATCGCTATTCTACACTGTATGATTACTCATCACTTCTGCTATTTCTGTCTTTTCTCCTAGTGTCCACTATCTCCATCACCCCCACGGACAACCTGTGAACTGAGGAAAAGTCCCTGGAACACAGTGTTTCAGCCACAGGGTGGTGTAAGGAAAGCCAGCTCAGCAACAGTGCTGACAATCAGCTCTGACTGGGCCCAGAAGGGGGAGGCCATGGCCCACTGACTCAAAAGAAGAGGAAGATTGAGCATGGGACTAATTAGCATTGGAAGCAAGGGAATCATTTAACCAATAGAATAGGAAAACTGTATACCCAATGAGCATTGACTCCTTTGTTTGCTAAGGTATATAAATGGGGAGACAACCTTGGACTCTCACTACTGAGAAGACTGGGAGAGGACCAATGGGATGATGCCCAGAACCATGGGTTCTTAATCTGTTTCTCTGTCACTCTTTTTCACTCCCCTCCTCTCTTTTTCTGTTTCTTTCTATCTCTCTGTACCTCCCATTTACTGTTAAATGAAATCCGTACTATTGCCTTCAGCATATGGTCTTGTTTGCAGCCTAATTTGGGCAGAGGCATCTCTCCAATAATCGGATCTTAACAAATGTAACTAAAATAATGTAGGAATTGGTTAAGCATGTTTTAACATGAAAAGATCTGAAAGTATCTTTCTTTCTTAGCTATCAAAAATTCAGAAAATCTGTACAATGTTTTATTCTTGAAAGTAACATCTAAAGATTAAAGTGTCTGGAAAGACTGTAGATGCCATGACGGTGAAAATGCTCACATACATTGTGCTTGTGCATCATCATTTCATTTACCAGAAGAATGAGATCTGGAATTTTAAAAACTATTTTAGGGATCTAGACAGCTAAGAATCTTTAGACTTATTAGAAAACAAGTATTCAATATTAAGACGTCCAGACTCAGCCTCAGAGATGTATTTTACAGAACAAGTTTACAAAAGGTCTCAATACCAATTTAAATCTTTAAGCAAAACAAAAATCCTTCCCGAAGAAGAAAGAATATATGCATACTGTACTGAGAAAACTCATAGTATGCCCCAGACCCATTACATTTTCAAGCTGGTCCTCACATTTAATTGAGAGAGACAGCCTCTAAGTATCTCACTTAAATCTTGAATTCACAATGACAAACCTACCCAAAGCAGGAATAATTGCTTGAGTAGATACTACTTCTCTAATTAGTTAGCAAGGTTGCTCTTGCTCACCACACAGCTTTACCACAGTTGCAGGAAATTTATCATGACTAATTTTCTTTCAAAGGCATATTTATCATATTTATCATTACTCATTCTACTAAATTTGAGAGCAAACCAAAACTGTATTAGTCATTTTATGACTGGCTTTTCTTCCCAGCCGTCCACCAAAAGTTGTGACAGCCTATGGCCTTTAATTCTGTTCTGCTTTAGATGGTTTGAACAAGGAAACCGTTATGGTATAATTAACAAGAATATGCAATGGTTTGCGTTAGATTTGCAGACAAAATATTTACCTACTGAAGACTAATATTTTAAATAGCAGGAATCAACGCTTTACTCATAGAAAAATATTTGTCTTACAAGAAATAACAAATGCAATTATCTTTTAAAACATTCTTAACTGTAAAGCTAAATCAAAATGCCATTAGTTTAAAGTTAGAAAACTCTGACAGGGTAGGGTTTCTCATATAGAAGATTCAAATGTTTCCTTTTTCTTTAATCACACTGATTAAAATTTCATTGTGTTTTTTTCCTCTTCAAATTTATTATTACATCATAAAATGACATGAAGGCCAATGAAAACCCATCATGGTTTGATTTTACACAGAAGGAAAATCTGATACTGCGGAATTAGAAAAAAACTACATGTAGGAAGGGGTCATAAATCTTTGCTTGCCTGATACCTGACTCTAGACAGTTCCACATCTAACCAGTATTTTAAAAAAGAAGTCAGGATGATTTCTAAAAGCAAGTCAAACTTTACCAAAAAAGTACCATAAGTAATTCTAAACACTTACTTGCTTCTGTAGACATTGCTCTCGCCTTCTCTGTTTTCTCCTCAGGCTTTTCGACTTGTTTCCTTCTCTCTTACTCACCTTTTGGTTGAAGGAAATATTCGTAGGCTGCACAAGACCAACAAGTGTGATGCACTGTTTATCTTCTATAGCCCTTGTAGGTGAGGAAAGGTTCATCACAAATGGTGACCCATCAGCAATGACACTCCCAGAAGATTGTCCAGTAACTTGAAAATCACACTCACTTTCTGTTTTTCTGTGTAGTAATGTGGTAATGGAAGTAACTTGAAATTGGTTTTGTAGTATGCCAGCACTGGACCTATACAGATCCTGAAAAACGCTACCATCTTTCCTATTGGACTTTAATTGCAAGCCCCCTTGTGCATAAACAGGTGGATTTTCATTGTGGCCATGGCAAAGGGTTCCCATACTGCAAGTTTCATATAAGACAGGTGACAAAACAAGTCTTTCTCTGATATTTAAATCCAAGCTATGTGATCTTCTGTGAAAAGGTTTTGCAGTGCATGCATCTTTCACAGGACAGGAAGAAGGAAGGTTTCTTTCTTGATTTAATGCCCCTAAGGGAAGTTTTTTACTTTTTATCTCATATCTGGGAGCTCTTACTTCTAGACAAAGTGCTTCTGTTAATCTTCCAGCACCATTATTACTTCCAGCCATGTAGGAAAGGACTTGAGTTTTCATTTCCGAAGTTGCAGTTACTACTTCATGGCAGGCATCCTTGTTAAAACCAGACTGAATTTTGAGAAGCAAACGTTTTCCTGATGATTTTGATAATTTAACAGAGAAAGGTAGCTGATGCTCAGTCCAAGTTTTGCAGAAATGTATATTTACTAACTGTTCACAGGAACATTCTTTGTTGCAAAGTTAAAGCCCCCTAAGCAGGCCTCACAGAATGGACAGTGCAGTTTTCCAATTGTCCACTGTGCCTATCAACAAGAAAAGAAAAAAGTAAAACACCCAACATGTTCACTGAAAATAAATGAGCAAGAAATAATTACTGGAGTTATTTTCTCCTTTAGTAAGAGGATTTCCTTCTTGTTTTTCAAATACAATAAAAGACACTTCACAGCAGAAAGAAAATCCACCACAAATAATATTCTGGTCAAAGCTCTGCTTGCTACAGTGATAACTAATTCTAAGAAATCTAGAACACACATTTTAAAATGTAGGAGCTTTGAAATATGTTTAAAATTTGTCCGTAGATAGAATAATGCTGCAATACTAATGAAAACATTAGATCCTTAAAGAAATCAATTTCCCATGTTAATCTGGCATTGGCAAGCATAGCTTCTCAGCTGAGTGTTCTGAGTACTGATACATTTCTTGCATACTAAGTACAGTGGAAGGAGATTTCTTAGAAAAAGAATATAGCTTTTCACTTTGATTACCCCATAAAAGCTTAAAATGGTACTTGTATTTTGGTGTAGCATTACAACATAATCTTTGTGCAGATACCATGACAAATCCTTAATACTCTACATATAGGAGTCAGTTATTTTCATTATTTATAATTCTATGAATTTCTTTTCAATCCTGAAGGCACTTTTTTCAAAAGGAAATACATATCAAAGATCTATACATTCCTACATATTAATACAACTATTAGTCCTGCTACATTTTTAGACAACTATTAGTATTTTCAGCAATTACATTCATCTGTCATGAGCACTGATGAGGACTAAAGTTACACAAATGTTTGTAGGATCAAAGCCCAGATGAAAAACAACATTATCAACTCCAGTCACACTTTACCCACCTGAGGGTCTAAAGAGCCATGAATACAGAAGGTGCCCAACATTTCTAGTTTAAGCATTGTTTTCAGTTGTAAATGTCCTTCAAGGTAATTTGGGAAGATGTGTCCATAACTGATGCTTGTCCTATTGAAAGCTACAGAAAATGTCAGGAAAACAAATTTTGCAGTTTCAGAAAAAAAAAACCCAGCAACTTGTGTGGAAAAAAGGTTATTTTTCACACACAATGCTAGAAGTTCTGGAAATACCTATTTGAGAAATCTACTCCTGCCTTGTAGGTTAAAACTTCAAAATTACACAAAATATCAAAGACGTGTCTTTGATTACACCTATGAGAAACTATTTAAATCTGGACAGGTTTTTAACTTGGAGAAAAAAATACTTTACATATAAGCAAAGGCTTTCAAATTCTTGAGAATTCTGTGAACATGCACAATCTCTCTCAGTTTCTAAGGCTGACCAATGTGTACATATGCCATTGCCAAAGAAGAATTAAGCTCGTTCAGAGACTTATTTGTAAGTCTCTCACACTCCATTCCCCAGATGCCAGGGGCTAGACACTAAAATTAAGGCAAAAGCAATTTCTAGTGACTTTATTGAGTCTCTCTAGCATGGAATAGCATCCTGAATCTATGCATGGAGAGGAGGAGTGATTCATGAAAATTAAGAAGGCTAGAAGACTGGAAAAAATGGAACTGCACGACACAATATGGAGGAAAAAGGACATCTCCATGTCCCATGTGCACAGAGACTGGGAGATGAGGTGTAGTACCAAGGAGCCCGGGACTGATTTAGCATGAGTTTGGCAATGGAGTGTGGAAGCATTGACTCAGTAAAAGAAGTAACAGCCTACTAGTGGAGGAGGTGGTAGGGGGAAAATTAGCAAGATCTGAAAGGGAGCTGAGGGTACACAGATTTAGTGATGGACTGCATAAAGAGGAAAAAATGGAAATGGTTAGAAAAATAAACCAAAATAAGTGATAAGTCATGGGTAAAAGAAAATGCAGGTCAATAAACATCGCTAACAACCCTAGTTAGATATTTGTAATTACTGAAGATAATCTATACACTAATACGTACATGACATCCAAGGAGATTGGTTAAGAACAGGGACAGATGGCAAAAAAGAACCGGCTGGGAAGCAGTGGGTTTTTACAGCCTGCAAATAGACTTTGTGCTTATATAAAATGATTTAGCCTTTGATTCAGGAGTCATGCAGGAGAAAATAACACATGATCACAAAATTATTCAAAGCCCAGGAGGATCTGGAGATAAGTCAGAATTGTTTAACACTCCCACCCCCTCCACATTTATCCATAAAAACACAGGATTTTGCCAGAGGAGGCAAAGTGAATGAGGCAAGAAATCCAAGGATATTAAGTTACACAATGAACAAAAGGATGTTAAAGGTGTACACAGAGATTTGCATTCTCTGCCTTTTTCACTGGAGAACTGCTCCTCTGCAGCCTTAAGCAAACTTTTCTGGGCAGTCTATGGGTTTTGTATTTCCTCAGTCCCAAATTTGACCCTCCAGGTTTTCAAATGCAGAAGCTAAAGATGTAAAAGAATAATTTAAGAGCTAAAAGTGAAAAGAATAGTATTACTATCAATATTGAATCCAATTATACTGAAATAATTTAAGAGGTGAAGTACTGTAAAAAACCGCATCCTTATTATTAAGGATTCATGATTAGGTAATATTGTAAAGTGATGAAATAACTCATGAGCCATAATTTTCAAACACACCTCCAAGATTAGTGTTTCTGAACATAACTATTCTTTTATGCTCATTTACGTGTAAGAGATTACTAATTTTAAAAAGTTTAATTAATGTTTAACAAAAAAAGCCACACAGAGCAATACAAAGAAGGAAGATGATTTTTTCTTTTTTTTTTTTGAATTTTTGAATGCTTAGTTTTACAGTCATAATTTTTTTCTCTTTGTGCATAATTTTCAGTATGGACTTGCTTAGGGCAGAAATTACTTAAAATATAGCAAAATTTTACACTGAAGTCCAAGGAGAAAGGAATGCAAGTATCATTTACTTATCAAAATCAAAGATTCATAAAAGAATATCTGTGAGGAAAAAAAAAGCACACTGCTTCTGCTTATTAGCATCTATGCAACGACATTAACTTCTAGATCTACAACAACTTAAAGAAAATACCAACTGAAGCAGTCAGCACAATGGGAGTTGTATGAGATGGTTTGTCATTTCAAATGGGCAGTTAAAACTCAAAAGCAGTGACACTGGCTTGTCATCAGACCTTTGAATTTGGAGGAAGGTATCCACTTTCTATTCATATGACATAAGAGCACATTAAGTATAAAAGACTTAAGTATAAAACACATCATATTCCAAAAAATGAGCTCTTAACAGATCTCCAGTCCACTTTTATGGGGAAACATGCTTCTTGTTGTCACTGTCAACCTGCGTGTTAGTACTGCAAAATATGATGATCAAAACAAAGCAAAACTCACAGCCCAGGTAACATATATAATATTAAGCACTGACAAACATGCAGAGGTGCTCATTGCAGTTATCTGGACAACCACAAACACATTCATCTGTTAAAGAGCAGGAATCAGAATTTATCACTTGTAGCACTTCTGCATATATTAAAAACAAAACAAAACATTTAGGAGAGGAAAAAACTATCTGTAAATGGTAATGATAGAAGTTCCTGAGAAGAATTCCCTCAGATATAAGGTCTCTGTAACATACACAGATCTTGCCAGAAAAGTGTCCTTCAAACTTGTTCCCCTTGATTATTTTACATTTTGAATGATACAGATGCAAGCAAAAAAAATAAAAATCTACCTTTTCAATTACACATTTCACCCACTCTGGCATGACTTCTAAGCTCACATGCCATACACTGCAAGAATTCTGAGCAGTGGCTGAAGGTTGTGATATCTGCTAATACAACAATTATATTGATACTCAACATTTATGTAAGTTTTTTTCTTTTAATATAGCCAGAAGTCAGCTTAGCCAAATCAGTAACCATTAACAAATGATAAACCTCAAATATGAAGTGCTTCTTTAAGCTAAAAATCAGGTAGATACTGTCAATAATTCTCTATTTCTGAATCTTAGAACATTGGACAAACTCCACTGTGGAGATGTAGGCGTCTGGAGGTGGTTTTATTTTGTTTAAAAGAAAGTATGCAGTTGCAGGCCTTCCAAGAATACTTGGAAATTGATTTTAGAATCCCTGTCAGCTGGTACAATTTTTCAGTAAAGACAGAAAAATGTAAGTTATTGTTTACATGAAGACTGTGACCAACAATGCACAAACGTGACAAGCAGTTTCAAATTAATTTTCTAATGCTTTTTAGAATAAGTAGCAGAGAAACCAGGTAATCTTAGCAACTTTAGAGTTTTTACTGCAATAATGTAATCAACTGAAGAGAAAAAAAATCTAAAAACCTGTAGCATTTCATTAACTGATACTAAAATGAAAGCAATTACCTAACTAGAGTTACAGGGATGGCTAAAATTACAAGGCAACTCTGGTGAGAAAGTCCTAAAATAAGTTGTTAAAATTTACAAAAATGGAAAGTTGTGGACATCTGTGTTATGAAAATCATTGAATAAGTTTCATTCTGCTGAAAATTAAAAGTGAGGCTATAGACAGAAGACAGAAGCTTTTAAAAGTTCTCTAAGTATTGACAGAAGACAGATCCATTTATCATGTCTATGCTATTTTTTTGTCCTATCTGTGAAGACTAGCTTGCAGTACAAACCTGCAAGTGTTTACAGTTTTTGTAACTTCAACATTTGTTTTAAAATTTGTTCTACATTTTTTCATTCATATTTCAGCTATGTCTTTGTGTGAAGGTCTAAAATTCATCAGTGAAAATCAACATGCTGAAGACATTACGCTTCTCATCATGGTACTGTCTTTGCCTCCCAACCTCTTCAAATACAGCATTAAATTACACTTTTCTATCTGTTATCAATATAACTTGAGAAGAAGCTACTTCAGTCATGCACAATGATGGTGGATCTTCACTCACAACTAAAAGCTCCACCATGGGGAGCTGGGCCAAACATATATCCTTCTTTTCACTACATTTTTTCCATGTAAGGACTTGAAATTTCCACATTCCCCCCTAAAAATCACTTCAAATCATGCACAAAAGAACCATCAAACATAAAGTGTTAAAATTATTCCAGAACTTCAAGCTTTGTAAGCAGAGTGATTAAAATGGGGTGTATTGATAATATTAGCATGATCTTAAAAAATAACTTTGCTTCTACATCTATTGGCTATACCCCTCTCTAGTGCAAAACACAATGTTGTTGCATTACTAATGTGTTAATAGAAAACATCACCACCTTCCCTTCCATTTGTTTTTTAACTTTGATTCAAGATCATCGGCTGTAAGCCTTTTCGGCACATTTGGAAAGACCCTAGCTCTTTATGATTACTACCTGCCATTATAAAACAGTAGGAAATACTCTGTCATGGTTTTATTCTGTGTAATTATCCTTCTGTTTATTTTAATAAAGACAATATAAATTACGGTGCACTGCCCCTGCCCAGGGCAGACTAATCTTCTGAACTATTTTTTGCACAGACTATGGCCCATATTTAAAAACTGAAGAGCAAAATTTTCTGATGATTTTACAAACAGTTAACTACCACAGTGGAAATTAGAATCAGTCTTTAAAATACACCTTAGACACGAGTTGTTCACTAAGAGATATTAAAACAAAAAAATGACTGCTTCAAAACCACCAGAATCAAACCCCATTTTTATATTAGAAATGGTAATGCACTACACAGGACTGGACAGTCAAGTGTCCAGGCTTTATGTTGCAGAACATGAAGGTGCATCCCTGTCTACCTGACTTCACTAAAATTACTTCTTACATTACTCTCTATGGAATTGTCTGTACTTTACTACTTATCTCCACAAGAGATTAGTTACAAAGTGAGGTTAAATCTAATACTTCTCCTTCACTTAAAATAAATGGCACCAGAAGAACTTGCAAACTCCCTCAGAAGAACCTGCTTTGGATGTCTTTTTTCCCATTACATTTTGCAAGAACGGAATTTGCCATATATTTTCTACATCCCCAGCAATGCAGAACACCAGCCCCTCGATTGTTCATTATTTCAACTTGTGATTTCTCAGCTCTGTATGTTGACCTGTAAAGACCACAAAATATACAATTTGGTCCCCTATTGAAACCACTGTTTTTATCTTGTGACCTTGAAGTCCATAAATATTCTCACCACTGCAAAGCACACTAATATCTTACTTACAAACATTCTCTGATCTTGTATAGCATGCCACCTAGAAGTTTTAAATAGTAAAGTGAAACTTTACTATTTCCAGGTTGCATAAAAAAGCTAGAAAGCAACAACAACAAAACAACTACAACCAAAATAAAATAAAACAAAACCAACCAATCAACCAGACAAAAAACTTGTCCAATATTTGGACAAAAGACAAGAGAACTCCAGTTTTTCTAGAATATGTCCATAGGAATAAGTCATTGCTATTCTAAGCAATAAATAAACATACACACATATAATGCCACATAACAATAAAGAATGCCAACATATAACTATAGATGACAAAGACTCTTTTCTCAATATGCCCCTGGAGGCTTGCCCCCTTACATTATTTTGTGTGGAAGGATCAGCACTACTGGTACAACCGTTTTTCTCGGACCTGTATTAACCTCCTTGTGAAACAAGACCTAAATTAAGACAACCAGAAGGACAAGACAAATGTTCTATTTTTCTCTTTTTGTGTCTTGCTGTGTCCTGATTGTCTCTCTGGTCTTCTTTAGCCTGTTCCAAAGTCTTCCCTTTTTGTCATGTTTTCTCCCAAGATCCTCCAACTCTTCTTTCTACGTACTTATGTTTTCACCCTCTTATGCTAGCTACATGGAAAATAAAAATTTTTTTTATCTACATGTCAACTCAAGCTCTATACTAGTTATGCCTACTCAGAGTGCTAAAGTGCATAGTGATCACTGATGGGGAAGCTGGAGTATAAAACTAAAAATCTGTGTCAAAAGTTTCAGAGTCCAAACATCTGATTTTGCAACTATTTTAACACCTAAGTTTTTTTTGTTTTCACTAATTAAAGAAACTTTGAGGTCTTCACTACAGGCTGTCTGAAGAGCAGTTTACACTAATTAAAGAAGCTTTGAGGTCTTCACTACAGGCTGTCTGAAGAGCAGTTTACCTTGTTTAAACATATAGACTTTTGCATTTTCCCCATGTCTACCTTTCCTTTCTCTGCCTTGTTTTCTGATTTAATCAAAGACAATGAAACACACAGAGAGGTTACTCATTATCTTTTATTTACATCTGGGGTCTTCATTTATCACATTTTCTACTTTTTCTACAAAAGTAAAGGTCTGAAAATAGTTTGACAAGGACAAGCAAAAATGTGTGTACATACAGCAAACTCCAAGCTCAACTGTACACGCAATTTTTAACAGTCAGACCCATCCTAAGCTTAAAAAGTGAAATTAAGGCAAACATGAAATATTTTCTTGCAATATCACAATAAATTAAAATGAATTTTTGTTAAGGGTCCATCAACATATCTTAAGATAGTCAAGCAGAAGACCATGGAAGAGACACATAAAAGATGAGAACTTACACTAGTAACCTGCCTTGTTCCTGACAAAAATGGAATGATTCAAACACTTTGACTTAAGCAGATCTTTAGTTTTTACTAAGCCACATAGGTCAGTGCTGCTACTTTCTGTATCAGACGCATTTCAAAAGTGGCATGTGTACAGTAATGAACCTATGAATGACTTTTAAAAAAAAAAAAGTAAATTCAGACTGAAAAGTTTTAGAAGTACTTTGTATCACTTTGCTGTTATAACATTAGGCACCACAGGGTACTGGAAAGAATGATTATCAGTTATGAACTTCTTTATCACTTAAACACTTAAAAACTGTTCTAATTAATGCATTCTTCACAAATTCATAACAGACTTCTAGAAAGAATTTAATTTTACAGTAGTTCAGTGAGAGCCTCAAATCTAAGACCAACCAGGATGGACTGAAAGACTTTTCACATGAGGCTAACTCAGACATTCTTTTCACGTACAGCCATACCCTCATCTACTCAAATACATTCTTGAAATGAAGTGATATATATCTTGCATCACTTTTTAGAATGTATTTTTTATCCAAATGATATTTAATTCTCTATATACATTCTGCTCACCTTAGAGAAATGGATGTTTTGCTACCTGTTGAATGGTTGCTTCATTTGAAGCTGATGATGCTGGAGCAGGGCAAAAACCACTTGGTGATAAGACTTTTCAATAACCACATAAAAGACTGATGAATAAATGCACTTGCTGTATTTAAAAGACAAGGTCCAAATCATGCAAAGGCTCTCTAAGGATCACTCTCTAGGTTCTCTAAAGTATCTGAAGTGATATAAACAACCCCCTCATCTATATAATATCTTCCAAGCTTTACTGCAAAAAAAAAGGTCTTTTATTTATTTGTTTAGTTATGTAGTTTTACACTTTGAATGGTTCTTCTTAGTTCAGTATACATTTTTTATTTACCATTACAGTTGCATAAAAGAAATGAGTGCTTAGTGTATGTGCAATAACACACATAGCATGGGTTGTATTTTGTGTAACCAAGAATGCTGATAGTGAACTGCATGGAAAAATCCTGCTCTAGTGGGTACTTTTTTTAACATTATGGCACAGTAGGCTGAAGTGTTCTTCTGGCCTAGGAGTATTTAAATAGCAAAATTTCTGTTAGTCTATTAAAAATCTGCATGTGTGTGCCTTCTGCAGTTCTCACGAAGGACAAAAGAAACGCTACAATTACATATTAACACATTGCAGAGGTTTCTACACGCATCATGTTCCTCATTTATCACAGCGGTATTCACTTTCATTTTGCACATAAGTTTGAATAAATGCATATGAACACAGGATTTTGAAGTGGTTTTTTTGTTAACTGCAGCTTAACCATAGTGTTCTGGATATATTCTCCAAAGTTTTATTTGTCTTGGTTTGTATGTAAAACTATTAAAAGGCATCTTGTTCTCTTTCAGCAAAAAGTGCCTACGCAAAGATAAGAGTTCTCCATTTGGAACTCCAAAAATAGCGTCACCCTGAGTGGGCCTTTTCATCTTTGTACTGGGTCGTGTGTTGTGGCCGTGCTGCTTTCAGGTCAGTTGCTTTGTGTGAGCTCATGTCTGCCTCCAAAACAGCATGCGGACGCATCAGAGTGTTAAAAAGCCTATATTCTTCCATGGCTTTGTTTGATGACCTTCAAAACCTTTTCTATTACTTAGGCCCACTAAAACCAGTAGCAGAGTCCTAAGACTTCCTTTCCAAGTCAGTCTCACTTCCCTTTCTTGAAAATGCTTTGTCCAATCTTCTCTTAGAGACCCTTGATGAAGATTTCACAGCCTTCCCAAACTATTTCATTGCCTTCTTATCTCTTATTATTAACTTCCCCTCTAATACTGAAAACGAATTTTTTGTAATTTCCCTTATTTGCTGTGAATACAGAGAACAAAATTGTTCCTTTTCTTCTGTGCAAGAACATTTTACAACTTTAAACACTTATTAGCTATTAGCTCCCCTTCAGTCTTGTCTTTGAACTAAATAAATCTTTCTCTTTTTCCTCAGAGATAATGCTTTCTTGATCTCCAACTGTCACTGTTATTTTGTGAACTCGTTCAAATGGGTCAGCTATTCTTGCTGAATACAAGTTCTGGATGCAGAACTCACTGAAGTCTTACCAGCTGAGGAGACTAGACAGATTACGTAAATTCTCAAGGCAAAAAAAATGAATGTCTATTTATATCTAAATTTCTTATAAAATCCAAATTGGATAATGTATTAAGTTTTGGTCATTCTGTCTTCAAAAAGATTCTTAAAAACCTTGAAGTAAACTCCAATTAAAAATTCTCAAAAGTTCACAGTGAAAAACTAAACACAAACCCCTAAATTTCTGTTGAAATCTGGTCTAGAATTTCAACTAACTTGCCCTTCATTCACAAATACATAAAAATGAGAAAATAAGTGTAGTGGCACAAATGCTTATCAATGTCTTTTGTTCAAAAATCACCTGTGATCCCTTCAGAATATTGCAACCATGAAAATTACAGTAATTAAGTTGCAGCAAGAAACTAGGGCACAGAAACTTGAGCAATAGTTAACCAAGAGTCTTGAAAAATAATAGATCAGTGTCAGCTTTGTAGGTGGATAACAGAGAAAAGCTAGATGAGCTAACCTAGCCAACAAGAGTCCATACCAATAGTTCCTGCACCCAGAAAAGGAGGAATGGATACTTTACCAGACAGACAAACAACCAGGGAAGACATTAAGGTACACTTAAAAACTTGCTGCTAGTTTCTGATCTCTAAAGTATTTCTACTTAAAGAAATGCTTTAAAAAACCTACTTCAAGAGTGTTTCTCAATAAAATAGCACTTAATACGAGGAGACAGAAAATTTAAAGAACTGTCTTCAGCCTGCCAAAGAAGAAAAGCAGAAAGATGCATCATCTGCTCCTGTGCCCTCTCCTCATCTATGAACTCTTCTACCAGTTCAGCCATTGTGTGATCAGCTTCTGTATCATGGAAGTTAATGACAGTGATGACTAGCTGATGACAGAAGATGGCCAGCTTGTGATATGCTTTCTTCTGTAGCAAGACTAACCCACGTAATCAAAATGAAATTAACAAGAAAAAAAAAAAAGTTACTTGCAAGGTATTTCTTAACTTGCTAAAACCCCCTACTGCATGCTGCTGAAGTCAACAGGTCTTCCAGGCACACCTAGGATCTGAAGTGTGTGAACGGCTTTGACTGGGAACAGACCTGGCGGGTCAATGGAAGACCACGGATCGGCGTGTAATCTTTTTTCCATGAGATCCCACGATCAGAGCTGCCTACTTCATGCTCTTACACATACAAACATTAGCTGTAGCACAAAGTAAAGGCCGAAATGAGCAGCAACAGGGTGCCCTTGTGGCAGCGCTGCGTGGGATACCAGGATAAGCACTGCCGCAGCCGCTGGCGCGGACACCCCCGAGTCCGCCCCAGCCCGGCCCGGGCGCGGCGGGTGCTGAGGGCCGGTGGCGTCCCCGCCGAGTTAACCCCGGGCACGAAGGAGCGGGACTGCCCCTCAGGGCGGGTGCCCGGCTCGCCCGGGGACGGAGAGCCCGGGTGCTGCCCCGGCTGCGGGCGGGTGTCCGCACCGCCGCGCTCACCCCGCGCCCCCCGCGCCCCGGCCCGGACCCGGCTCGGTCCCACGGGCGGCTGCGGCGCCTCCCGCCGCCCCGGCCCCGCTCAGCTCACCGGGCCGTGCCGTGCGAGGCTGCGAGGAGGAGGCGACGGCGCTGGAGCGACCGGGCGGGCGGGGAAGGGCTGCGCAGCAGCAGCTGCTCCCGCGAACGGGAAGAGACGGGAGACAAACGGCGGCGGAAAGCGCTCCGCCAGCACGGCCCCCGCCCTCGGGCGGCATACGGCGGCAGCCCGGGCCGCCCAGGCGGCTGCTGCGTGGGGCCCTGACCGGCGGCGGGGCGAACCCTGCTGTCGCGGGGCTGAGGGCAGTGCCCCCAGCAGCCTGCGCCGTGCCGCGCCCTCAAGCTGGCACATCCTCTCGTCTCCCGACTGGCAGAGGTGGAGCGGGGTGGGGTCAGCCCTGGCGGCAAGCTGTGGAGAAGAGGGAGAAGAGAGGCGGCGGGAATTAAGGGACCGGATGAAAAGTTTTCAATAGGCACTGGGGGGACAAAAACTGCGTTCCCTCAGGCCCGAGGAACAAGCCCAGACCCAGAGATCGTACAGTCCTAGAGCAAGCGTCCCTTGCTAGGCTGGGTGTCCCTAGCAGCCGCCGACTGTCCCGATGCGTAGCAAAGGAAAGGAGGAAGCGTTGAAGGAAATGGGGCGCGGGAATGAAGTACACTTAGGAATCGTTGTAGGAAACTGCTGCACACCATGCGGAGCACCTTGGAAGGAAGGGCGGCACGGCGGCCCCTGGCCGGTGAGCGTCTGTGCAGCGGCAGCCAAGAGAAACGAACTGGCCGCTTCCATGCGGCGTCTCTCGCACCTCGGTGGTGATTTGGTCTCTTGGGGTGACCCTGACTTGACCGGGAGCTGATACGTGCTCGTAGCTGACAATCTGCTAATAACGGGTGCTGCGCTTCAAACACAGGAACGGAACAATTTTAAAGCAATGTGAGAGTAAGAAAAGCTGGAAGATTGCTGAGGAAAATAAAATTAGAGTTTGTTCACTTTTTTGTCTGTGGAAGTGATTTGGAACACTGAAACCTCAATGTCAGGCTTTCTGCTATATTTATGATATATAATTTCTGTGATCTTTCCTGTATTTCAATGTACAATCCTTGCAGGTCAGGACAAAGTTTTATTATCAGGTAGCTATTTCCGATGGTGTAGCACTCACGGTGGGATCTGGGCTCTCATGGACACCAAAGTGCTCTACCACCATTTTTTTTCCAGTACTCTCATTTACCTAGTATTTTTACTAATATGTGCTCTTTCCTACCCTATTATTAGTTCTACCCTATTATTACGTAATATCCTGTAACAATAGAATTATTTTGTTATTTTTTAAATTTAATTATTTAACTAGTATTATTTTTTCTAACTTGGGAAAGTTACTGAGTTCTTGCTATTTGCAGTCCTGTTCGTGTGAAAAGTTTTCAAACAACACTGTGACATAAATGTTTTAAATAACAGTATAAAAACATTCCACCAGCAAGCCTTATTTTTTTTTGGTAATTACAGTAAACTAAATTCCTTTATACATGTTTGTGCTTAAACAGTGTGATTGGATGTGGTGAGTTAAAAAAAAAAAACAAAACCAGAATCAACAAATAACTGTGCTACAATGAACCATTTTCTTATCTTACCATTTTCACATTCCATGGTTAGAAAAGCTGTTGTTTTTATTTTTGAAGGAGAGGACTGTTAGGAGCTTTTTTAGTGATACTATATTTGGTGAGATATTGTGCTAATTTCTACTTTTCCTTTCTTAGTGCAGACTCAGTAAAGAAGGTCAAAAGTAGGATGCTCCCAATAATTAAATACTGTTTTACACTGCCGTGATTGTACACTAACTATATGTAAAAGAAATAGACTGTTATTTTCAAATAATTTATAATGTGCTACAGTATGCTCAAATTTAGACTGAAAGGACTATGATAAAAAGCAATATTTATCAGTCATAAAGACTTGCAAGCTATAAGGCACTTTTTAGCAAACTTAATTGATAAAGCTATAGAGCAACACATGAAACAGATGAATGGAAGAAATAAAACACAGATTAAAATGATGAGTTTAAGACATTGCAGACCTCAACTTCTGACATAAAATAATGAAAATATTAGGAGAGAGATATTTTACATTTTTTTCATCTCATTTGCTTCCGTTTAAGTAGGGTGTAGGGTTGAACTACTTGAATTTAACGGAATCCCACACTTAAGGATAAACAGTCATGAAGGTGGCACTGGGGGTAAAAAATGGAAAAGACCATATGGCTCACATCACAGCAACAGCAAATGGAATGAGGAAAAATGAAACTTTGCTACTGGCTATAAGATTATATTCAGCGCCATTCAGCTGTACTGTGTGGTTTACTGTATTTATTATCTTACAGGTAGTGTTTGTCTATCACAGGGCAGCTGGTCCGTGCAGGGCTAGAGAGGATGAATTGAGGACGTTAATGGATATTGCTTGTGCTGTGGCTTTGGGACTCATGACAGGCTGATGCAGTAGTTAATTCCAAGGCAGGCTATATATGAAATAAATGCCTTTTGCTGGGATGGCCCCTTGGGTCTATGGTGGGAGTTCAAGAATCACTGCCAAACTGACACACAGTGAGTCAGAAACCAGAGAGTCTTTGCTGTTCTGAGGCATTGATCATGTCTTGGGAAGATGGCCTTGAAGGTCTGTGCAGTGGGTCATTGAGCACTGAAGCACCCTGCAGGGCTGTAGTGATTTGTGCATACAGAGCAACACATTCTGTTTTCATGTCCATGGCAATGTATCCAGCCCACAGGTATTGTATGAGAACCTCTAACAAAGGGTCATGCATTCCAATAATCACACCAGGAACATGTTATTTCTATTCCAATTGTGTTGATGTAACTGCCATGGGGAAGGGATGACCTAATTGTCATTCCTGTAGAGTTTCTTTCTTCACCAAAATACTTCTTCAATACAAGAAGTTACATTTTGTGCAGCTATTCAGTAGTGCACTAATGACTACCCAAGGCATTAGCACAGTCTGTAATCCCTGGTTCTTCGACCCGTTAGGTTGCTCCATTATGTGGGGTCATCTCTTAAGACCTGCATATCTCTTATTTGGTCATGTGTTTTGGGGAAAAACATCTTAGAAAATGGCCAGGGATGGAGCATTCGGAGACAAGAATGAAGAAATGGAAATTGTTGGGTGGAATTTTGGGACTTGATACTGAGCACAGAAGGAAAATTATCGTTGCCATTACCTGTTGGATTTGTTTCTGGTTTTGTTTTGTTTTGTTTTTGTTTGTTTGTTTTGTGGTTGCTGTTGTAGTTGTTTTGTTGGATTTTTGTTGTTGTTTTGTAACGCAGTCCCGGGGGGAGGTGTGGGGTGGGTGGAAGCTTCTGCTTATACCAGGAGTGTCTTGGCGGCTCCGAGAGAACACTCTGGCCAGTACAGGTGGGTACTGTGCAGACAGCTCTGTCCCTTACCCAGCCGGTGTTCTGGTGAGCATCCACCTCCCCCCAGCAAGGTGGCTCGAGCGTTACCAGGGTTAACAGAGGGCTCCGTCGCATGGAGTTCCAGAAGCACTTTATTCCTGAAGGTGCCCAGAGGCGAAGGAGGCTGAATGGCCTTGCGAAACCCTTGTTATAGGGCACTGGCCAGAGGGCAGGGGGCACAGGGGAGGAGAGGGAGGCAGGGGGATACAGAAGGAGCAAGGGATAGGGTCAGGAGACAGGTTACGGTTAATCAATATAGGAGAATTAACATATCCAGGTAAGGCAACTCAGGGAGAAACCATTTCACTTTCCAAGGGGTGGTTTCCTACAGTGGAGCTGTCCCACCAATGTCCCGGGATGGGCTCAGCTACCCCAACAGTTTTGGTTTTGCTTTTTTCCCCTTTTCTGAGCAGCTTGCATATTTGAACAGCATTGTATCAGGAGAAGCCCGATGAACAACACTGGCCTCTTTCACACTTCACTATAGGATTAATTGTTGGATAAACTTTGATAATACTACACACAACAAGAGCCATAAAGCATAACATTTTTACTGTATGGAGATTATATTTTTGTGTATTATTATCCTATTGAGAATGCAGCCTGACTTTCAATTCAGCACATTGTTGAAAAGCTTTTCCTGTTACAAAGTAAATTGCAAGAAAATGACATTTCATACCCTTTCACTTGAAGATAATGGTTTATATTTGATTTGTAAATCTTACCATATTCCTATAAGATATGTAAAGTCTATACAGAATATCCATCAATTAACAAGACATTTGCTTTGCTTTGCTTTTGCTTCTTTTTGAAAATAATCAAATCAATTTAAAATTGCTGTGTGTGATGATAGGCTGGATTATAGCTAGGGAAAACATTTTTTAAGTCACATAGGGCTAGATCTAATAAAGTATTTCTTAATATTGTTTTCTTAATTTGTGGTCACTTATTCCCTGGAATGAATTCCAGAGCTGTGTTAAATGTAGGGATCCTTTCTCTGCTTCAGAATCCTGCTGGTCAATAAATCCTGCTATCTGGACAGAGGATAAAAGAAAACATAAACAAGTACTGCAAATATAGTAAGTCATTGAACTTTATTGCTTATCAGCTATTGAGAGCTAGTTCCTAGAAGGGAAACTACTTATACAGAAAGGAGATTTATCTCACATTTCCCATAACTTGGGAGAACATACTAGTTATCCAGCTGAAAATAAAAGCACTGGGGTTTTTTTCTCCATGGTGGCACGGTTTTAAAGAATTTGTGATCTATGGGAATATACAGGATGGAGAAGAACCTGTCTGTGCCCAAAGAATTGTAGACATTACAACAGAAAGAGAATGTCAGGGATCTTCAAGGAAGAACTTAAATGGTTTTTACTAAACAGACATAAAATTGCACTAACAAGCCTTTGAAGGGGGTTTTGTACATTATATTTAGTTTGTGTAAATAATACCAACATTACCATTAAGTCAGTCGCTGTAAATTGTGATCAGGACTTTTGATCAAGTTGGTTCAGTTTAGTTTTCAGTAAAGAAAAACAAAAGGATGTATTCAAGTAAAGTGCTTGATTTAAAAAGTGAGCTTAGATAAGCTAAAGAAATACAGCCAATCTGAACTGCTCAGGAATTTGGGGAAGATATCCGGAATGGAAGTTAAATTTCTTTAAAACCCCAAGAATTTATGTCCAAGCAAGGATAGTGCTTTTAGAAATAATGTTAGAATGGAATGGATAGTTACTTGAAGCAGTATTTTAAACAGACCTTCAAGAAATAGAAAAGAACAGAAAGGAATCAAAAAATTCTGATCAGCAGATAACATCTCTTTTTAGAATGTGGAATAGCAATTACAACTGCTTAAATTGAAGCTGGATTAGAACTTGCAAAGAATATTAACTTTATAACCTTGGCTGTTAGAGAATTGGAAAATGAATGATATTTAGGTGAATAATATACAAGGTTATGCACTCTGAGATTGCTGGCAAGAATTTCAGCTATCGGGTGGTGAATCATCAATTGGAAGCAATAAAGAGGTTAAGTAATGGACTATAGTAATTGATCACAGGGTATCTGTGCATTGGCTGTGGAATGTAACTCTGATTCTGCCCTGGACTGTGGGTGTATTTCCACTTCATGCAGGTGAATATCAATGCTCTGGTAATTTTTTATTTTATTTGAAATACAGGTAGTGATAATAACAATTTTTTTAAAAAATTAATTTGGGCTACAGTAGACACAAAGAAAAATACTAAGGTGGTAAAGACTAAGGTGATAGAGCCTGCCTTACGGAAAAACAGAAATAGCTTTGCTTACTTAGATCCCCAAAACAAATGCTGTGAAAAGTTTTTCTTGATAGGTCATCACTGAGGAAATAAAATATTATTGCAGCCTTATATAACTTAGAAAATGTATACAAAAAAACCCCACCAATGAATTGGCCAGTAAGAAATTAGTTGTTGAAACGCTATAGTTGTACTACCAGGGAGATTATTGGAAAAGTTTCCTAAGAAAAATATTGGAGAAAAACACCAGCTAACTTGAAGTACAGCTGTATGATATGAAATTTACAGAAGTTGGTTGTGGCACTTTAATTTTTAATTTTACGCTTTCTGTGAAAAGAAGATTGTCTTTGGTAATTTGCTACATCACGACTCTGTCTCGGTGTTGTTAGTCCTGATTTCCTTTCCCATGAGAGGTGCTGCCTTGTCACTGCTTAATACTTATATAAAGATAATATTTCCAAAGTAGTGTAAAAATATCTTTTATATCCTTCAGAGGGAATATAAAGGAATTCAGGTTTTTTTCAATGCCGCTGTCATTCAAACTTTCTGAACAGCTCTGCACAGTAATTTCTATTTGGTGAGGTTTAATCTTTCATAACACTCCAGCATTATCCTCTGTTTTACCATTACCTAAATTAAATATTTGTAAATATTTTTTATTGCAGCATTATATGAAACAATTTGAAATGTATTTCTTTTCTAGAATTATAAATTTAACTTTTCAATAGTAATGGGTAGAAAAGAGGGAAAATTGTGTCACTCATTAGTGCCAATGCCTACATGTGCCAGGCTTGTTCTTATGCTGAGATATAAAGAAATTAACTATAGAATGGTTTGGATTGAAAAGGACCTCAGAGATCATCTGGTTCCAGACCCTCCTGCCATGAGCTGGGACATCTCCCACAAAACCAAGTTGCTCAAAGCCCCATCCAGCCTGGCCTTGAACACTTCCAGGGATGGGACATCTACAACGTCTCTGGGCAACCTGTTCCAGTGTCTCACAACCCTCACTGTGAATAATTTCTTCCTAATACCTAATCTAAACCTGCCCTCTTTCAGTTGAGAATGTTACCCTTGTCCTATTGCTACATGTTCTTGTAAATAGTCCCTCTCCAGATCTCTTGGCCTGCTTAAGGCACTGGAAGGTGCTCTAAAATATCCCTGGAAGACAGACTTCTCCAGGCTTAACAGCCCCAGCTCTCTCAGTCTTCCTTCCTAGCTGAGGTACTCCAGAAGTCTGATCATCTTGACTCTGAACTCATTCCAACAGAACATCTTTCCTGTGCTGGGACCCAGAGCTGGATGCAGCAGTGCAGGTGGGGTCTCAGCAGAGCAGAGCAGAGGGGCAGAATCCCCTCCCTGGCCCTGCTGGCCACGCTGCTTTGGATGCAGCCCAGGACACGTTTGGCTCTCTGGGCTGTGAGTGCCCACAGCTGAGTCTTTTCCAACTTCTTGCCTGGTTACTATCCTGTTAAACTGAAAATTGTTTTAACTTTTAAGTAGTGTTCATCTTTTATGTAAATGTATGTATGCCTAATGTACTTAATCTTATGCCTTACAAATATTAAATAGAGAGTAAGTAGAGACAATTAGTAATTTGTCTGACTGCTGAAGAAAACAATGTAATCCGTTTTTGATTTTAGAAGACACTCCAGCTTAAAGAATCACATTATCCTTGAGAACAGATCAAAATATTAATTTCATATAACCTGTTTGAATATACTGTGAACAAGGTATTTTCGTAGAAGCAATGATTTCCACAGATTTTTCTGTTGTATTAAATTATCTTTTTACTTCCTTTTAATGACATTCTGAACTCTCTTTAGTCTATGAAGTTGCTGGAACTTAACAGATAAAAATCTTGGTACTTGATAAATCAATGGGCAATCAATCTCTAAATTACTTTGGCATTAGCTTGTTTAGATATGTGTTCCAGGTTCAGTTATGTAATTAAAATATTTAATTATGAAGAACTTACTTGTCTTACACTCAGAAGACAATATCTTCATTCAAATACCAATTTCAGTTGAGCACATAAAGAATTTTGAGATAATATCTAGCTTTACTGTTTTGAAAATTAGTTTTATTTCACAGTTTCTGAGTTGAGAATTGTGGCCTGACAAATTCTGTGTTGCACTTGCTATTTGCAATTTGATGGCATAACAAAACCACAATGGAGATCTTTGAAGTTTTGTAACATGAGACTGTGTTCAAATACTGCTTTGTTGTAGTCAATAGAACCTCCTACACTCCTCCCTGATCATGCATAATATTTTCTTTATTACTGAAACATGATACCTATGAATTCTCCTGACAGATCTCATAGACATCCAAAATTCTTATCATGAAGTAATCTAAAATATGTAATATAATACGATGCTACAGCAAATAGTGTTTTCACTTTAGTTACTTATCTGTTACCAGATTCTACATAAATTGTTACCTCACTGCTTGTGCCATGGAAGCCCTTTTCTAATCCTTGAATGTAAACTTTGGTTTTATCCTAACAAATGGGCCTGTTAAAGTAACCATTTCAGTTGCCAAAACTAAGTACTGATGGGCTGAGAGGAAGTTCTCTGCATTACCTGTGTTTCTTGCAGAGTCAGTGCAGAGTGAGATTCCTTGAAAGGTGCTCTGTTCCAGCGCTGAGCAGAATGCTACCAGAGCTCTCAGTAAAAACAACCAGCCATGTAACTGTGACTCTGAACTCCAGGTAAATGCACTAATGCCACAAACTAACACAGCAGTTGCTTTTATGGCCTTTGGCATGGTTTAGTTTCACTTCAGGCTTAATATAGGACAAACACTTAAGGAAAAAGCTATGTGCCCACAGTTGCCGAGCAAGAGGTTAGGCTTAAACATTTAGAAAATTTTGTAGTTTATATTATGGGCATTATAAACTGCAGATAATTTAGGAGTTGCTTGGCCATGGAAAGCTGGCAGTCTGAGTCTCTTTTGTGATTTTTATACAAGGCTTGGTTGAGATACCCACACATATGTCTTCAGTGCTACTTAAATTTCTCACTTGTTTATGACATTTAGAGATATGACATGGTCCTCTAAAGCAGAACTTAGAGGCCAGGTTTCCTACCTGAGGGCATCTCATATGGCTCTAAGAGTTTATTTACTGGTAGCTGAACAGAGTCCTAATATTCCGTTGAAGTGTATCTGACATGCCTAAAAAGTAACTGTTCTTACTTGCCCAAGTATTTCAGTTTCTAAGGATGATGACTGGGAAGACAAAAATCAGAGAATGCTTTTTTTGGGCATCAATTTCCAGTAGTGAACACTTCTGCAAATCTCTGAAAGTGAGATTTGTGTTTCTGCTGAATCCAGGGCATTTTCTGTCTAAACTACGCCTTTGGTTTTGAGCTTCCTAACAGGACTTATTAGGCCCCATAAATAGAGCCTGGAGCTGTCTGTGTGGGGAGTGCTTGGGAAGTGCTTGAATCATGGGGAGCTAGAAAAGTGTCCTTTCTGAGGGGTGTGGGCTTTTCTTCCTCCCCTCCATGAAGCAGTGAATGATGGTAGTCTCCTCCAGTTCTGCAGTGTGTGACACTGCTGTTGTGGTGCTGGCAAGGGGGAGTAGCTCCTTGCCCTCAGGTTTCTCTAGCCTGTTGCAACACGCACACGTGGTTGTGGAGACCGAGTGGAGCTGTGCACCTGTTGCAATGGTCAATAGAATCTTGCTTATGTTATCCCCTGCTTTACAGTTCTGCCTGGGATGCATTGTGTGGTGAACAAAGAGGAAAAGAGTTTCCCCTTTTTCAGGCAGGCTATAAACACCAATATTTACTCCATGCAGTCAATTTTTGGAGGTGGTTCAACACCCTTAGATCTGTCAGTTGCCAGCCACCAGGATCAGCTGGTGCTGTGGGCCAGGAGCCCAGGACTTATATGGGTATCTTCCAGCCTGATGTCTAGGCAGACATTTTCTGGGACTGCTCAGAGATCCCTGTGGCCCTGCTACCCTAACTGAAACACGCACTGTATGGGGGCGCTGGTGGGAGGTGGCTTTGGCACAGGGCACCAACAGAGTAAATCTGTGGTGCTGGGTGAGGAGGCCTTGGTTTGGGAGTTGCAGCCCTTTCTGCAAAACCATACAGTCATCTTTGCATGTTAGCTCATCAACATTGCTGGAGGCAAGCATCCCCCAAAGAGAAGGGCCAGTGGCTCCCAGAACTCTTCAGCCTCCAGGAGGTCACACCTCTGGCAACACTAGGACAGTGGAACCAGGGGCAGGTCAGCAGCTGGAGAATGTGCTGGCCCCTAAGAAGACCTGAAGGCACTTGTAAAAGAAGAGTATAAGACTATGAAAACTGCATAACAAGCCTTGGTCTCCCATTAAAGTAGTGCAGCTGGTATTGCTATCCCCGCCTGCGAAGTTTTCTCCTCCTCCTGGTGCTGTGCCCACCTTGCCCCTCATGTGTCTGCTGCAGCCTGAGGTTGATGGGGCCTGTCTGGTGGGATGGGGCACAGCCATGTACTCCTTTGCCAGTGTAGGGAGGCCTGCAGGTCCAACCTGTGCCTTGTTGCTTATTAGCCCAAACCTAGCCTTCTCCATGCCTCACTCCGTGCTGACATTTTGAAGCTCTTCTCTCCTCCAGCCTTTGCTGCTCACTACAGTCTTTGTATGGTTGCACTCAATACTTCCTTCTGCACAGAAGCACAGCTTTGTGCTGGTCTTTGTGTAGAGCTGTCACTGTGCTCTGATGAGGTGAGCAGGTCTACAATGGAAGCACTGTGGCCTCCTGGTCACAAGGAAAATGTTACAGCAGCTCAGCCTGGTGGCGGCCCATCTCCAGGCTGGCCAGACCACACCCCGGCAAGAGCATGCCTGAGCAGTCTCTCTGTGAGGTCTGCAGAGCCTCCATCCTGCTGCTGACAATGGCTGTGGCCTGATCCTGTGCTATGGGACAAAAGAGGCAGGTGGGAGGCAGGCAGGGTGGGGCTCAGATCCAGGGAAGAGAAGAGGCACAATCCCATTTGCTTTCACCTCCTGGGCAGAAGATGGGAATGAGTTAAACCAAACTCTTCTTCATAGGTGCTCTGGATTTAGCAAAGGCGCTCTTCACTGTAAACGTCTTCCCAGCATAATCTGGGTGTATTGCAAGCAGTCTGGGGAAGTCTGTGTGGAACTCTGGTGTAGAAGCACTTTGTAGTGTGTGAAAAGAGAGCTTTGCTAGCCAGGAACCTGGCAAGAGCTTCTGAACATATGGGAACTCACAGCATCTGCAATCAGTTCATACTGTCTTCTCATCTCCCCAGTCTTTGCAAGTGTTTGTGTGGCCTTTTACGGGGAGAGACCTGCTGTTTCCATCTTGTTTTTCAAAACCAATGCCTACGTCCAGAAATGCCATACTTGGAAGCTTGCTCTGATCTGACAATGGAAAAACCACCCAGCTCACAAAAGCAATGCTACTTGATCTGTATCAGTGTGGTCTGTCCCTTATGTCAGCCCCCAAAAGCCTGATGTCTTTCCTGTCTGTCTTCTCATCAGGAGTGAGAACACAGGAACCATGTCCTCCTCACTGGAGCTATTGACTGTTGCATCATTTTTGAAAGAAGTTGTCAGAAATCCACCTTTAGATCAATAAAGTAGTAAGACTTGCTCTTTTGAAATGTAGGTTGTTAAGTGGCCAAGTATGTCTGTTGGGAACAATAGGAGCTCTTTCCCAAGTTTCTTATACCCAGAGAAAATTTCAGCAGTTGCAAAGATCATGCAGAACTTCTAATGCAGTTTGGTATCATAGGTAATCTCCCTCTTTTGTATATATATTAAAAATATGCCCATTTATTTTATCTTTGTAACAAGGCTTTTTAACTGAAAAAATCTCTGGTGTTAATAGTAGGGGAAAAATCTGCAGATAAAAATAATTCCACAGAAGATAATGAAAATATTCTTCTGTAAGACAACAGTTCTCTGCAATTAAGTTTTATTTCCATCTGCTGTCACTCCCCTGACTGCTGCTTGCTTTACCAAACCCAGACTTAGAATGGACTAATCCTGCAGTTAAGCAGCCTCATTAGTCCAGTACAGTTGACTGTATGCATCATATATGTTTCACACTCTGATAAATATGCTTTCCTGTCATGTCTCAGGACACAGGTACTGTTGCATGAGCCCAAAATACATAGTAGTTAGTCACAACATTTTATACACAAGACTTTACAAATATGAGGAAAATGTGAGGATTTATAGTGAGCTGATAGGGGATGAAAATTTGACACAGTTCAGCAGAAACTTAAAAGATATGAGACAGAAAAGCTATAGCAGACTGAACTTCAAGAAACTTTTTCCTGTCTTTTCTCATATGTTTGAAACTTAACGTAATTATCATGATTACCATAAAATAAATAGATTTAAAAATGGAAAGGAGGAAGAAAAGGAAAAGGCGGAAAAGGCAAAAGAAAGTGAGAAAGGGGAAGTGAAGGAAAAACAAAAAATAAAACAATTCCTAAAATTTTTTTATGTGGTAGCATGTTGTCATATCCTGACATATAAAATACTTTTGTATGTGTTTTGTGTATGAAAAAAGAAAAATCTTTTGAATTTTGAAATATGGGAGCTGCTACAAAGAACTGAGCTTTGGTATAAGACAAACATCCAGACATTCTAGCATCCCTAATTACTGTATTTCTCAAGTCTTAATAACAGAGACATGGTCCTTATAAAAAAAAAAAAAAATAGTATTGACTTTTCAATCTATGTTTTCTACTGGGGAAAATAGAAGAATTTAAACTCAGAGCCTTGCTTATGACAAATCTGTATATTTCAAAGGGATTTTTCTTTTTACAATAACCATCCAAAAACCTGATTGATTTCTACCATGGGAAAACGAATCCATCAGGAAAATATGTGTTAGCACATCCAGTAACAGTGGACAAGGAGAAGAATGAGGTACTCAACAGCTTTTTTTGCCTCAGTCTTCACTGACACCCTCTCTTTTCACACCTCTCAAGTGGATAGAACTCAAGGCAGCATCTGCAGGAGCAAAGTCACACCTGCCATAAGAGAAGGTCAGGTTTGAGACCACCTGAGGAACTTGAACATACATGAGCCTATGAGACCTGATGAGGTGCATCCCAGAGTCCTGAGGGAATTGGCCAATATAGTTGCCAAGCCTCTCTCTGTGGTATTTGAGAAGTTGTGGTAGTCAGGTGTTGTCCTGGGTGTTGGAAAAAGGGAAACGTGGAACCCATATTTAAAAAGGTTGAAAGGATCTACCAACCTGTCAGCATCACTTCTGTGTCTTGGAATATGATTAAACAGATCCGCCTGGGAGCTATGCTAAGACATATGGAGGAGAGGGATGTGGTTTGAGACACCCAGCATGGCTTCACCAAGGGCAATGTGTCAAAGAATCACATTCCTCTATGTTGTCAGGTTGGCAGCGAGAGTGTTCTAGTGTTTGTAGTGCTTCAAGAGAACAGCTGGAGAAATCTGTGAACTGGAGTTCTTCCTCTGAGGCACACACTTGCCCTGAAGTTTTCTGTTTCTGAGTAGTCACTGTGTGTGGGCAGCACATCTGACACTGCTCTGGATGCTTCTGAATGATCCTGAGACACAGGCATCTCCTGAAGCAACCCATCTGTGCTGAGGCCTTCAAGTATCACATCACTGACCCAAAGAGCTAAAGATGCTATTTTTGCATCTCATAGATATCCTTGTCTGACTCATGTCCATAACCATGTTCACACATGTTCTAAGCTGAGAAATCAGATGTATGCTTTGGCATATTTTTAACATTACAGTTTTGAAATAGAGATATCAGGAAAATTGAATTTTCAGCTATTCATATTCTTCCTAGAAGCTGAATTGTCAATGACTGAGAGCAGTACAGCCCTGATGTAAGCTTATGGTCCTGCACAGTTAGAATCCTGCACTACACAGCATACATGCATTTCTCACCTTGCCTTACAAACAAAAAAAACAGTGCTTGGGGTAGCCACAGAATCATAGAATGGCTTGGGCTGGAAGGGTCCAAAAAGATCATCTTGTTCCAAACCCCCTACTATGGACAGGGATACCTCCCACTAGACCAGGTTGATCAGTGCCTCATCCAGCTCTGCAGGGATGGACATTGACGACTCCTCTGGGTGACTGGTTCCAGTGTTTCACCACCCTCACAAAAAATAATTTCTTCCTAATATCTAACCTAAGCCTACCCTCTTTTCACTTTAAAGCCATTATCCGTTGTTCTATCACTACTTGCCCTTGTTAAAAGTCCCCCTCCAGCTTTCTTGTAGGCGCCTTTAGGTTCTGGAAGTCTGCTGTCCACTTTAGGTATCTGCATTTTTGGGTTTTTTTTTGAGTTTTCCATGTTTCATCTAGTTGCATTTTTACCTGCTTAGCTTTTGTGTGTTTTCTGTAGTATCTGTTTTTAAACATTTTCTCTGTCCCATTTGCACATATATCTCTTATTTTGCCAAGGTACTAATATTGTTTTGTTCTGGTTTTTACCTACCCTTTTCTTATTTGTATTCAATTTTTATTTTTTCTTTTAATCTAGTACTGCTTTTTTCTTTCATTTATTTACAAAGTATATTCTCTTTCCATCAGACCCCTCTCTCTCTCTTAACTTCTGAACTGAGCAGAAAGATGTAGACTGTATTTCTTGCTGACTATAGGAATACATATGAGATGACTTCTGGCTGTGGTTTCAGTGGGCCACCAACAGACAGTGAAATGTAAACCCTCAGCTGAGATCCATTTGATAAACGCTGAATTGAGATTGCAATAAGAACAAGAGGCTCGAATGTCCAGCAGAGGGAGTGATTTCCTCAGCCAATACCCCTCTTCTCGGGATGCCTTGACTCCAGTCTCAAGGAGAGAGCATCAGCCTGCCGGCAGAGGCACGAGCGTGATGCTTGTGAGATGTGCGGCAAAAAGAGATAGCTAAAACACAATATGTAAACTACCTAAACAGAAAGAACTATCTTGAAATGGCTGTAATTTTTATCTAACTAGTAAAAAGTTTGAAGAATTTGGGAGGTAAGATTCAAAAATAATGATTATCTGGCATGGCGGTTTAACCTCAGTGGACAACTAAGTACTACACAGCTGCTTGCTCACTCCTCACTCCCCATTCCCCTGGTGGAGAGGAAAATCAGAATAAAAGAAAAGTAAACTCGTGCTATGACATAAGAACAGTTTAATAATGGAAACAAAATATTATTACTCTACAGCTACTACTACAACTACTGTTGCTGCTGCTACTAATAATAATCATGATGAAAAGCAGAGAAAGAGAGGAATAAAACCCAGGAGAAAGAAGTGACACACAATACACAAGGTCTCACCAGCTGCTGACCAGTGCCCAGCCCACCCCCCAGCAGCAGTCAGCCCCTCCTGGCCAACTGCCCCCAGTATACATCCTGGGCATGATGTTCTGTGGTGAGGAACATCCCTGTGGCCTGTTCAGGACAGCTCTCCAGGCTGTGCTCCCTCTCCCTCTCTTGCACACGTGTTTGCTGACAGGGAACGGGACACTGAAGGGTCCTTGACTTAGGGTAAGCACTGGTCAGCAACAACTGAAACAGCAGTATGCACCAACATTACTCGTGTGCTGAACCCAAAACACACCAGTGGACCAGTGACTATGAAGAAAATTAACTCTATGCCAGCCAAACCCCAGCTAACTAGAAATGTGAGACATTACCCAGGAAAAAATTTTAACCAGTGGTGGTGATATTTGTCTTCACAATTGCCACAAAACAAATATTGATGAAGTGATATTAAGTCTATATCAGGAAAATTTATTTAATTACTCAAACGTGTAATTTATCATATCAGTTCATTAAAGTGTAAACTGAAATGATACCTCTTTTTGCTGAAATGCTGCCTCTTTTTCCTGAAATGCTTATTAATTAACAAAAATTTTACCACTAACTATGAAAATTATGCAAATAAATGATAAAAACAAACAATTCATTAAAGCTGACCTATGTAATGAGAGTAATTAATTCCCTGGTAGTGCCTGGAACTTTTTGAATCTCAATTTGATCAGTATGTACTGAGCAAGTAGCAAGGTAAAAATCTCTGGATGTTTTTGCAGAATGTTTGATATTAATGACTCCAAAGATTTTTCTGAGGTAACTTCCTGGGAATGAATGGAAAAGTCAAGTTGATTTATCTGTGAGCTGTCAACATTGAGAAAGCAGTCATTGATCTCTAGGTGTAATGAGCACTAAGAAAGGTGGTGACTGTACAAAGTATTTAGCTATTGCTTTCTCTCAGTTTTTACTGGAATCAGAGAAGGGTGAATAGACATGAGACACAGACAAAGTGGACTGACCTGAATAACAACCCAGCAATTAAACTGACCCAAAGCTTTTGATTATGTTTGATATCCTCCCTTCCTTCCATAATTTACCAAAATTAATTTTTGAATCTATAAAGATTAAGGCTGCTGGGAAACAATCCTTTAGTACCTCTAGATTAGAAACAAAATTAATGGACTTGGTTATTATGAGCTAAAAAATAATTATTCAAACTGTTTTTGGAGAGGTAAGTGTCAACATTCCAAAAAAAGTCAATGTCAGAAACAATACCAGCTTGTTAATGATTCAAATAGTATTTTAATGTATGGATTGCCAATGTTCTAGGATGCCATTTTAGATCAAAACACAAGATAAAAGGAAATTACAGAACCGTGTGTCATTTTCAAAAAGCACAGTGTAGAAAAGATTACTTTGTTTTGATAGTATTTTCTCAATTTTTCAAAACTATGTTATGAAGTGTGCACAACAATTGCTCACTTAATACTTGGAAATACTTCTAGAATTCAACACAAAGCAGACAGAACTCCCTAGCAAATTTATCTGGAAATTATCAATGTTGCCTTCTTACTTGCTATGTTTTTGTCCAGCACCTGTCACCATAGAACTCAGCATGGCTTTGGTCATTAGAAGCTACTTTAAGGATGTCTAGTAGTAAAATTCAAAAGGAGAATACAGAAGCATCTTGCTCACCATAATTATTTGCAAAATATTGTTGTAATTTCACAGTAGCCACAGCTGAGGCAGGGAGGCATTTTGTGCTTCATTCCATATTAAAACAAAATGTTTCTCTTAAAAATCTCATCTGAAACTGTGAACCATCAGTGAGTAATACAAGTATTGTCATCTAATAAAATAGAGACATTATATCAAGTGATGAACACCTGTGACTTATTTTCAGTCTGTTGCAGTCTGAAAATAAGGTTCAGAATTAGTGGTTTGATAACGTTAGCCAAATTTGTATTCTCCTCAGAATGGGAGGTGATACTAGGTAATGTTTTCCTTAATTTCTTTTGTTGACTAGAATGCCTATAATCTAAATCAAAACAGAAAATCAGAATTTCAAAAGATAAGGGAAATCGAAGTTGTTAGCAGTGAAAGACAATAAAACTGAAGTAGTAAGAGATGGCAAAAACTGTATGCGCTGGAACTCTCAAAAGGACATGACAATTAACATGAAGATTTCTGCATTATACCATTGGGTCTGGACAACATGTAGCATTCACAAGAGCAAGCTGAAATACTGGCAGAGAGATAACTGGTGGGTGATCCACTAGCTATTTTTGACTCTACCTGCTGTAATTATTTTCAAAAAAGAATTAAGGAAAGCAATTCTTGTGATTTTATCTTAATATAAATATGAGGTATAAAAGACGTGATATGATATTAGTATATGAAAGAATGTTTCTGACAGACTGAGTGTTTGCAAGTGTTTTGGCAGCAGGTGTCATTCTTAGAATTTTTTTAGATTTGAGATAGTTTCTTGTTTTTTGCGGAGGGGAGGAGAGGGGGAACAGGTTTCTAAGGGAGGGTTTGATAGCTTATCTTAGGCTAAATGATATGATCAGAAAAAAATTCAAACAGTGTTTCAGAATGCTGCTCTTCTTTAAAAATAGGTATACACAGACTGCAGAGAGCATCCCAATACCATGATGTAAATGGCTTAAGTAAATACAAGAACAAGACCAAGATCGAGACTTTATTCAGACATGTAGCTATACTTACTTCATCTTCATCCACAGGGATATTTTGACAAACTGTATGAATTTTCACTGATTTTTGATCCTCAAAAAGCATCTTCTGCAGTGTCACCACAAGGTTACTTAATTTTTAGATAATTGTATAATGAAATACCTTTTTTTAATGCAAGATATATCAATGGCAATCATATGTGTTAAGTCTCATCGTTGTCTCACCATCAAACTGTCTCCAAAATATCCTTCAAAATACAGAATGCACTTGGCATTGTTTATATTCTAGGGATACTTTTTCCAAGGAAAATAGTGTATGTTGGAGAATACTGCTAATGCAAATTGACTAAAATGCATATATTCAACTTTTGTGTATTTTCAAGAGGAAATAAAAATGTATGGTTTGTGAAATGATTAACACATTGGTTTTCCCTTCACCCCCTCCGCCCTCCCACCCCCCCCCGAATTAATAACATATTGTTTATTAAATACTTTTGGCAGGTGTTGGGGTAGCTGAGCCCACCCCAGGACGTTGGTGGGACAGCTCTGCTCTTTGAAACCACCCCTTGGAAAGTGAATGGTCTCCCCCTAGGTTACCTTACCTGGATATGTTAATGCTCCTATGTTCATTGGCCTTGACCTGTTCCCTCACTCCACCCTTCCCTCCTTCTGCATCCCCCTGCCCCTCTCTCCATCCCTGTGCCCCATGCCCACTGGCCGGTGCTCCTATGACAAGGGTTTCACAAGGTCATTCGGCCTCTTTCGCCTCTGGACACCTTCAGAATAAAGTGTTTCTGGAACTCTATGCGGTTGGGCCCTCTGTTTAACCCTGGTAACGCACGAGCTATCTAGCTGGGGGGAGGTGGATACACTCGCCAGAACACTGGCTGGGGTAGGACAGGGCTGTCTGCACAGTACCTGGCTGTACTGGCCAGAGTGGTCTTTCGGAGCCTCCAAGACACTCCTGGTATAAGAAGAAGCCTCCATCCACCCCACACCACCCCCTTCGGAACTGCGTTAGGCAGGCTTCAAGGGATAGCAGAATCTACTGAAAGAAATGGGAAACCCTAGTATTTATAATTAGGTCTTCCCAAGTGCAACAAGTACTAGTAAAATTTGGTATTTTCAGAGGTGTTACTTCCCTATTAGACTTCTCTGAAGAAGTCTTTCCTTGCACTGTCAAGCATTGTTCTAGATAGTTACCTAAAATATATTTAGTGGATTTGATAGCATTTCTGTAATCATCATTTATATTTGGTATAATTAGCTGTCAGCTCAATACCAGTAGTATTTACCTTGAGAAGAACTTATAGTAGCTTAAAAAGAAGAAGATGGATATTATTGCTTGCTTTGTATTATACAGCCATAGAATCACTATTAAGGTTGGAAAAGATATTCAAGATCATCGAGTCCAACGTTTGACTGAACACCACCATATCAAGTAAACCATAGCACCAAGTGCGTTGTGGGGACTCCACCACTTCCCTGGGCAGCCTAATTCAATGCTTGACAAACTTTTCAGTGAAGAAATTATTCCTGAAAAGACATTGACTTTTATGTCAATTTTAAAAATTTATTTAGTGCCCATGAGCACACTGTTGTTAGGAGTATCATGTGATAGCAATGTTTGCAAAGTACAGTAATTGTGTAGTTTCTAAAAGCTCTAAGGGAGCAATGTTTAAGAAAGTAACATCCAATAATGAGAAACAATGAAAGAAATAATATGTGAATAGATGCTTAACAAATATTAGCACACACAGATACCAGTTCAACAAAAATTTTGCATGTCAGCGAAAAGATGTGATAAGGGTTGGCAGTCCTTTTCATAACTGGTTCAAAAAGTCACTTCTCCCCTCTTGTAGATGAAGCTGTATCTTTCAGGAAAGTATACTGTCCAGGTCCTACTGAGGTTCTTTCTATAGGCTGTTAAAGGTTATGACCTGCTCTAAACTATATAGGTGTACCAAACCTGGCCTGAAAATCAAGAACTGGCCACTCAAAGCAGCATTGTGTTAAGAACCAGTATTTACCAGGGTAATTTCTTCTTCTGCTGAGCTGTGTGACTGTGGCTAGAGTGTCAAAGGTTCCTGAGCTAGTTTCTTTAAAGTTGTCATGATGATTGCTAGCACTGATGCTGAATGGTGGTAAGTATGCATAGACATGTATACTTGAGGGTTTCCCAAGCACCATTGCAGCAGGCTTTCACTTTGAATGGTGGTTTACATTTCTGTTATTTTAATTAGTTTAAAAGTTACCATTATATAAAGTGCATTGATAGGAAATAGTGCATTCAGTTCCTCTAGAGCATTTAGGTGAGGCCCTGTTTTTTGAACTAATTTTTGTCAGAATTTACTCTGTGGCATAAGTGCTTTCAGGTGTTAGACATCAAAAATACTGAAAACTTGAAGAATAACTCTTCTTCTGACACCTCTAAATTTCTAGTGTGTCTGTTTAAGTACAAACTGTAATGTGTCTTGGTACTGGATGCTCCAAGTGCGTATCTACTGAATTTTACTGCCTCTGACTAGTTTCCTGTGTAAAGTGTGTACGGATCTGGGTGGACTATGATTGCCCTCTCCAACATGTCTGCCATAACTTTAGAATTTACAGCACACAAACAAACAGAGCTAATAATCAAACACGTCTTTGATTATTAGCTCTTCAATATTGTCCAGAAGTCACAGATTTTTCTGTGAATAGAAAAAGGCCATGATCAATAGTGTGCAATGAACCTCTTTCATTCCAGACTGTTGCTGAGGGAAAAAACTAAAGATGGATTCCCCTTTTCTGCAACAAAACTAAACCAATGAACCTCTTTCATTCCAGACTGTTGCTGAGGGAAAAAACTAAAGATGGATTCCCCTTTTCTGCAACAAAACTAAACCAAGTCACTACCAGGAAAGGTGATGGCTTTTAGGGGTCATCTTAGAGCACTTCATAGCCCAAAACAGGTAGCACCACAACCATAGTTGTTTTTTAAGGGCTAAATACTGGCCATCCTTCTCCTGATTTTGAAGGCATGCAGGAGAACACTGAGCCATAAGTGAAATAGAGCCCCTTCTCAAAATTCTAGAATTGATATGGAAATCACAGATCTCTTCTGGGCTGCTTTTATTGCAAAAATGTTTCTGACTTTCAGTGAGATATTCCAATTCTCTTTCTTATTCTGAAACCTAATGAGAGGCCCTTACTTCTTCATGGGTATAAAGGTATATTTGTCTTCATATTTGGCTGAATGTGTTTGCCTCTTGGCTGCTCCTCCCCCATCTGTAGAAGTGTAGTGGTTTAAGTTCGCTTACCTGAGTTTTTGGTTAAATGCCAGCACACCTACTAGATTTTACTCAATTTTGCTGTGAGATAAGGATTAGGAGTAGGTAAAGCAGGTTCAAACTTCTCATTAAGCCACAATTACTTCAGTATCTACTTATCTCTACACAGGTGCCTTGGTTTACTGGCTGCACTGGCTGCAGTTAGAACATTACATCCCCCCTTTGGACCATTTCCTCATATATTACAAGGAATGTTTTAGCTTAGTTTCAACCATGGCTTCACAGAAGAATCTTCAGCTTCCACACTGAAGAACTCCTCATACTCCTCCCTCTAGGCGTCGGCTCTGCTTCTCTCACTGACTTTCCGAGTCTCTATGCTGTGTTGTTGCAGGTGTCCTCATTCCTTCTCTGCTTGTGCAGGGGAGGATGAGTGTTTTCATGTTTCATCTGTGTAATCTCTTTCTCGGGCCTCTGTGACAGTCCTATGATCTCTGCTGGGTTGTTTAAAAAGTCTGAGCCGGCTGCAGAAGCAGTCAAGAGTCTCAGTGGCCTCGCTCTGCAAAGCTGGCCTGGTCCGGTGGGGCCGGCCTGGCCCAGGGTGATAGCGTAGAGCCCAGCCGGAGTCAGATGGAGCCCGCCTGGCCCCTGCCCGCTGTGGGTGGAATGTTTGCCGAGCTGCATCCGAGCCGGAGAGCTCAGGCCGGGTCCTCCCCCACGCTCAGCTGCACTGCCGCTCCAAACTGCCCTTCTTCCCCGCCTCCCTCTGGAGATGGGGGGAGGAAGGCAAGAGCCCAGCCTTACCAGAGAGAGAAGCAGAGGACCTGCTTCTCTGGCAGCAACAGGACAAGAAGAAAAGGGTCTTTTCTCAGGTGTTCCTCTCTTAAATATGTTTTTTTTTCTGGAGGTGGATCAACTTTTAATTGGATTGTATCCCTATCAATACTTAAAACTAGCTGGTCACTGGCTCTGTCTCTCAGGAAGCAAGCTATACTACCTCCTGCAGCATGGGTCACCTCCAAGACTGACCCTTTCTGGGTAAACCCAGGACAAGAAGTCAACCATCTGAATGAAGAACAAGAAGGGGATGAGGAGATTGAGAAAGAGTAGAAGTAAAAATACTGCAGCTTGGAATGAAGAGGCATAGAGGAGGCACCTATCTTACAGTGCACCCAAGAAAGCTTCTTGAAGTTCCCAGCTGTCTTATGGATTTGAGTGTGTAGCAAAATGCTAATATTAATGCTAATTTAACATGAATGTTCTTAAAAGCTTTTGGTAGCCTTTCCCCACTTCTCTGGCAAATTCAAATCCCAGGGTACAGCATATGAAAGACTAGAAAACTAAGTCAATTTTGATAATTTCTTTCATATAATTTTAACTTTTGGTCTGATACCATCTTCATCTTAGGGATGAGTGCTTATTGGTCTTTTAGAACCTGACTTGGATTCATTACACTGAGATCTAACCCTTCTTGCATTCCAGTAGAGTAGTATCAGTAATCAAAACAGAAGGATGGTAAAATTGAAGAAGCACATATGGTAATAAATCCCCTGAAAAGAACACAGGCTATAGCATAAATCTACCATCTGCTCTAAGATTTACAGTCTCCCTTTTTGCTTGCTGGATGGCAGACAGATTACCCACCCTATTAGCCTATGATGAAAGGAAATTTTCTGCTGTATTGTTATAAAATTAACTGGGCTGAAATTTGCCTCATACCTGGGCTTGCTCAACTGAGCCTCCTCAGTGGATGAAAGAAGTCTAATGTGTTAATTCTAGACAACAGTCCCCCTTCCCACAATGAAAGGTTTTACTCAAAAGTCATCCTAACAGCTAATAGTTTGTTAAAACATGGTGAAAGGGAGGGGGCCAAGAGTTTCTACTAATAAGGCAAATCAGCTGTAAACCCCCATTTACAATTTAGAAATGCAACAGAATGAGAGCAGAGTCATGTCTTGTTTAGGTAATACTTCACCTTACTGTGGCTAATTTTTGCCTCTGGGATCATGGCATAGTAGAGTCATGGCACACCTTTTGTTCCAGGTGTCACCCAGCAATATGATGTGCTTGCTTCCACATGTCGGTAATATTTACCTCTGTGCAAAAAAAGACCAATTCAGTACTATGTACTTTCCAGACTTTCAGTTAAGATTCCATATTTTTGAGGTAGGTTCATGCAGCAGAGCAAGACCAGAGGAAAGCTATTTTCCACCTCTTTAGAAGTGGTTGCTACTTGCTTGCCTTTCACAGAATTCTGTTCCATGCACATGAGTTTGCTGCCAGAACTATTGAAAACGTGGAATAATCTCAGTGTCTGTAGAAGAAATTTGGATCAGTATCTCCAAAGCTTAACTCTTCCATTTCTACCCTCTGTTAACTGTTATCAATTAACCAAAGAACAGGAGTTCCCAGCCCTGAGCAAGTACAGCAGTGTAACATCTACATTTCCTTTACTTCTGTAGCTGGTAATTGTGTTCTTAGTGGGACATAACACCCTCAAGGCCTAATGATTTCTCATCCCCCTGGAAGGTCCTTTCAGGTTAATTTTTCCTATCTGAATATAATATAATTAACAGTATTGGTATTTCAAATGTCTACATTTGACTCCAGATTTAAGATCTCAGACATAAATGAGGCACTTGAAGTCTTTTGTCTGAACTTTTGTTCTACATCACTGACCTGCATTCTCATTTGGATCACACAGAGATTTCAAGCCCAGAGTCACAGCTGCATATAGAGGAAACAGAATCTGAAAGACCTGATCTGCAAGACTGCTAAGCACACAAAATTTAAGGGAGTCCTGATAAAAATCTTTGAAATTCAGAAAAGATTGAGAAGTTTTTCATCTTCAGTAAAAAACCAGAAGAAAACAAAAACAAAACAAGAAAAACCCTAAAAGTAAACCAACAAACAACAGAAAAGAGGAAGAAAGAGAGTTTAGGTACAAGATAGAATTTTAAGATATACTAAAAATGCACAGATAGACCATTGATCTGTTTGGTTGAAATGGATTTTCATAACATTTGACATTTATCTCTCTTAAAGTATTTTCTCAGTGAAAGCATCATAAGTAAGATTATTTTATTTCTTCTTTTGTCGCATTGAAGGTTTCTGCTGGAAAGCTCATTAGTTCTACTTTTTCCTGGTCTGGGAATTCTTAGGCTCACATGAAAATAGGAGAGGATCTAGAAGGTAGATTTGAATAAAAAAAGTTCATTCTAAGTATATCCTTTTCATCTTTAAGATATTTTTTTCCTTCTAAATGCAGCTTTAGCAGTAATACCTCAAATGCTTTTAACTTTTAGATAAGCAGCAAGGGCATGGATCATAAGGACATACTTAAGTCAGTTAAAAGTTGAACTTCTTTAATATCAGCCATTTTATTTTGCTCAGAATACCTTTGAGAATTCAGAATATTTCAGACTAGGCTTTTTTCCCTTCTTTCTTCTGCAAATTTTGAGGAAACTGTGGAGAACTGTTACTGCATCAGAGACTGCCTGGTTCTCTGGCATTCTGAACAGGTGTGAATAGGAATACTGGAAAAAACCTCTTGATACTGTTTACTTTGTAGCTACTAGTATTATTGCACAGAAATGGCGTGGAATTGCTCATACAAGAGTATAATTATATCTATCATTTTCTTGTAGAGAAAAACCAAAAGCAATTTCACCTTTCTTTCAGTGTGATACCTACCTAACACACCCCTTGTCTTAGTGATTACAGGAGGTAAATGTAGCCATTATTCTTCATACACAGAGATATTTGCATCATTGTCTAGATTATGTTAATAATTATATTCACTGACTAAAGCAACTCAAACAGTTATAAGGTACATAAGAACCTTAAATTGAACTGTGCCAGGGACCACTCCTGAGAGCTGAAATTCAATTGTACATGCTGTGAAATTTTTGCTGTGATTCTGTTGGGGCTTAACAGTAGTCAGCAATCAAGCCCCACACAGCCACCTGCTCACTCCCCCACCAGGAGGATTTGGGAGACAATCAAAAGGGTAAAAGCTGGAAAACTCGTGGGTTGAGATAAAGGCAGCTTAATAGGGAAAGCAAAAGCCATGCACACAAACAAAGCAAAATAAAGGAATGAATTCACTGCTGCCCACGGGCAGGCAGGTGTTCAGCATCTCCAGGAGAGCAGGGCCCCATCACACGTAACAGTGACTTGAGAAGACAAACTCCATCACTCCCAATGTCCCCTTCCTCCTTCTTCCACCCATTTTGTATACTGAGCATGTTTTCACTCAGTCTGGAATATCCCTTTGGGGATAATATCAGTTGGGGTCACCTGTCCTGGCTGTGTCTCCTTTCAGTGTCGCAGGCACCCTAACATACTCACCAGTGTGGCAGTATGAAAAGCAGAAAAGGACTTGGTGCTGTATAAGAATGGTTCAGCGATTTAAAAATATCTCTATATTCTCAACCCTGTGTTCAATACAAACCCAAAACACATCCCCATGCCAGCCACTGTGAAGAAAATTAACTCTACCCCAGCCAAACCCAGTACAGGTCACTAATGCATTTTTGTCCCTCATGAGATTGCACTGTTCCAAATAATTGCCAAGCTCAGTTTGTGATATATTATGGATCATTTCCTACTAGTCAGTTTGCATGTGCCCAAGATGCTTTATAGGCTAAGATAATTTAGGAGTGTGGAAGTGAGCTGTTCTCTCCTAGATGGCGTCAGCAACTGTAACACAGGCACACTTAACTTATATAAAAAGTCTCAAGAGAGACTACATAATTTTTTTCACTGGCATAATGAAGGACTACTAACAATCTCACTTTTTAAGGCTCACTTGTTCCCAGTTTCAGAGTGACCTGAAGTTCCCCAGCCAGAATGACCTTGTCTCCTTGACATCTGGCTGAGCACCCTAAGACCAGCTGATACACAAATCTTATCTCCTTCCCTCAAATCTCAATCAGAAGCGATGATGCTCATTTTAAAAACTTTTTACTTACTAAGGCACAAGAAACCTGTTGCCAACTCTCAGTCATAAGATTTACTAGTGTGAAAGCGGTGATCCTGCTTCTTAAATGGCATCAGTGAGTACATTTTCTCACTCAAACTAGACAACCCCCCAAACTGCAAATGTACCCTAAAAATGACAGACAATATACACTACTGCAGAACAGTTCATTAGGTCTTATAAGAGAGAAATCCCAAAGACACAAAACAGGCAGTGTACAAACTATGTTTCTGAATATCACTTTAAAACAGGTTCCTGTCTGTTCTGTGTGTACCCATGCAATTTAGGCCAACTGCTAAAGATGCTCAAAGCGCAAACAACTCTGACGTAAGGTACTCTGGGGAGATAAATTAGTTTTGCTTAAAAACAATTGTGATGTAGCTGAATGAAAATAATTAACTTATGTTCTCAAGGGGAATTTCCTACTTGCTTAAATATAAAGGTATCAAAGAAACTCTTTAAACATGTAGAAGGCAACAGATTTACAAGTTAATCAGACCTGTCTGATGACACAGTGTTCTGTTTGTCACATACTACATCTGTGGTGTTGCAACTTCTAGTTAAAAAAATCAAACAGCCAGATAATGAAGGGATAGAATCAAGAGTGGCTGGAACTTTATTGCCACAAATGTGGGAAGACCTGGGATTACTTCTGAACAGCATTTCTTAGTCTTGTCTGGGAGACAGTTTGAAGACTTTAGTAAGTTCAAGGATTACCTGTTTGAAGATACCAGTTTCAAAATTTTCTTTCATTCCCTCTGAAGGTAATTAATGCAAGGTATAGATAAAACTTAAATGGGGGTTGCAAATTAGCGTGGTGTCTGTTTATTGACAATATCCATATTGGCCTTAAATCTGTATAGTATGTTTTTAAAAGTTGAGTGTATCTCCATCATTCCATCTTCATGTTAAAATTGCATAGGGATGAGGTATTAAGAAGAGCTGTGAAATACAGTTGTTTACTTTTGGATTTGACAGAAGGGGATGCAAAAATACTGCAGTTCTTCTGACTGCAAGTCATATATTCTACACATAACAAACACCTCAGAAAAAGTGCACAGCCACTTCTGTTATGCAGCTGTTCTTGCAATCTTTCCTCAGTTTTATCTTTTCATCATTCTCAGACTAGTGTGCCCTGAATAGAAGCTAAAAGCAAAAGCAGTTGGAGTCACAGAAGAGATTTGGAGCATGAGGACAGCTTTGTTGATCCTTCTCCTCATATAAGTATGTTGTATAGCTGGAGAGATGAGCAGGAAACTGACTGATCACCAGTGGTTCAAAGCATAAGTAAGAAATGCGAGAGTCCCCAGATTAGGAATTTCAGCATGAACATAAGGAAAAGACAATGGATGAGGAAAGGAAATGCAGTATTTAGTCAATAACTAGTCACAAATGCGATGGATTTGAATTGAATTTCAATCCATGAAATGACATGGATTATGAATTACGATAAAGTGACTGGCAAGTTTGTCTCGCTGATGATTTTTGCTGAACTCTTGACAGATTTGGGTTTTGTCATTATGGCTTTTTTATTACTGACATCCATGGGATTCAGATTTTATATATGGTCTATGAAGTCTAATGATTACAAAAGCAAATATCCGTCCTTGCTTTTTAACTGGGAAAGCACAGCTGTGCAGAATCCTAATAATTATTTAGTTCACTCTTATACAGAGCAGCAACTATAGTATATTGATTACTCTCTTGAATTTGAGCTATGGCTTTGTATATGAACATTGATATTTTGATTTTTTAATTTCTGATTTTAAAGTGGGCCCTTCAAGTAATTAAGTCAAAGCACTGCATTATGGCCACAAAACAAGCTGAGCACTAGAGATCCATGCATAACATTCTTATCAGGACACTTTTTGGAATAACAATATATCAGATTTTTTATTGCAGGCTTGGCTTGGAACTATCTGTTTTACTTAACAACTCATTTGAAGGTCAAATTTACTAGGGAAATCATAGGTAAAAAAGAAACACCTTCCCACCACTTTGCTTACAGTCCCAGTGACATTGAAGTATTCTTTTTCTCGTTACATTTAAGAGATTATCTGTGAGGATCAGAGTTCAAACTTTTCAAATATTCTGTCAATGTTTCTGAGTTCTGACAAAGTAAGTGTGAAGGACATAGAGAAGCATTGCAGAATGAAACGAATAACTTGAAGAGTAATCTCTAGATGATGTAACTGGCTAAAAATGGCAA
This sequence comes from Orthonyx spaldingii, assembly GCA_013397795.1. NCBI lineage: Eukaryota > Metazoa > Chordata > Aves > Passeriformes > Orthonychidae > Orthonyx > Orthonyx spaldingii. The sequence continues at coordinate 312,554 of VZTJ01006251.1, read as the reverse complement.
CCAACCAAAAAGAAAAATGATCTCAGAAAGAGAGATTATAAATAGTTTTCCCATATAGAGTTAATTATAAAGCTTCTCTGTACCTATTGCAAATTATTTTTTAATGGGAAAAGAAAGAGATTGTTGCTACATTGTTTAACATGTTCTGATTTCTCTGCTTTAATCCCATCTGTTGGAGTTTTGCTCCTTTTCCTGCTTCTGCAGTTTTCACCTGGTCTCCTGGTAAAGAACTGTAGACAGTAAAGTGAACAGCCCTTTGGACTTTGAAAATCATTTATTTCTTCTAGTTGAGCTTAAGAATTTGACACCACATGTTTTCATTTATCTTATTTTAATATCAAGTGTCTGTAATTTTAGTAAATATAATTACACTATTAATATTTATTATGATGTTTTATAGTTATGAAATTATATTAGAAGATTATCATGTCATAAAGTCATAGAATCGTAGAATATCTTGAGTTGGAAAGAACCTCGAAAAATCATTGAGTCCAACTCCTAGCCCTGCACAGGACACCCCAAGAATCACAGAATTGCCATTTACTTAAGAACATTTTTCAAGTGCTTCTTGAACCCTGGCAGACTTGGTGCTGTGACCACATCCCTGGGGAACCTCTTCCAGTGCCCAACCACTCTCCAGGTGAAAAAAATTTCCTAATATCCAACCTAACCACCCCAACACTGCCTCATGCTGTTCCCTTTGGTTGTATCACTGCTCACCAGAGAGACCTGGCCCTCCTCTTCCACTTGTGAGGAAGCTGTAGACTGTGATGAGGCATCCCATCACTCTCCTCCAGGCTGAGCAGACCACTTGACCTCAGCTGCTCTTCAAACAGTCTCCCCTCAAGGCCCTTCACCATCTTCTTTGTCCTCCTTTGGACATTCTTCAATAGATTTATGTCTTCCTTCTACAGAGGCACCCAAAACTACAGACCGGACTCAAGGTCAGTCTCCACTACCAGTGTAGAGTAGAGTGGGAAAATTGTCTCACTTGACTGTGCAGCAATGCTGTGCTTGACACACCCTAGAGATTTTCCACATATGGGAGAGCATGTAGCAGTAGATTTGCCTGGCCGGCTTGCCTATATGCTTGCATACATATTTGAATTTCCTCTTTGTGCCTATCCCTTCAAACCATTGCAGTCTGACCCAATTCTTAGCTCAAATTGCAGCAACCTTGATTCTTCCAGTTACAGAAGTCTTCATTTTCTCCTTGTGTGCTGAACAGCAGGAGTTTTCCACATATGCAAAATGTAGCAGTAGGGCAAGCTGAAGCAGCTTACATGAAGCAGTTCAAAGGCCTAAAAATTTTTGATGTAGTTATCATTTAACTGAATTAACATGAATCAATAAGTTACCTGTGCAAAACAGATGTAAACAAGTATTCAACTAATTTAAGTGTCTCTACATTGAGGGCCTCTTTATAGTTTGGTGACCTGTATGGGAAAATGTGAAAATGCTCATCTTCAGAGACTCAGAAAACAGAGGTCCAGTAAACATGTTTTGTACTTTGGCTTTAGAAATCCAATCTTGTTTAGGCTAACTAGCAGAAGTACACAGAAGCAAAACATTTTCCAATGAAAAATGTTGTCCTTGTTATTCTGCAGTTTACTTAGAATTAAGATATCCCTGTGCTGATATAATAGGCTGCACTCAATAAACCATATAAATCACTTCTTGCCTTGACACTTACAGACTCTGCTTCCCTGCTGTTCTGGTTTTTGTCCAGGACAGGGTTAATATTTTGCAGTAGCCATGAGGGGACTGGAGCTGTGTGAGCATGTTTAGGTTGTTATTCTCTACCACTTCATGTCACCTTCAGGATCAGAAGAAAGGGATTTCTTGTGTAGGCAGAGACGGTTCATTGGCCATGGTTAATTGTCTCAGGAAGGTGCTGCATTTGATCAGTTGGTGAGCATTTTTAGCTTGTAAGTCACTCTTTTTTTGTATACTTTTTAGTATTTTTTCTGTTACTGTTTGTTTTCATGTCTAATTGCTGTTTCCAGTAAATTGTTCTTATCTCTACGCATTATTTCTGCCTTTTTTCCCTCTCACCAGAGGAGTGGGGGGAGTGAGAGAGCAGCATCTGGTTTGCAAGAGTCTTGGTTGTGTGGGGGACTCAGTTGGTGGTGCCATTCCTAAACCATGATACCTCTGGACTTCCATGGACTACAGGTACTCAGATGCCTCTCCATGGTCTTCACCACGTGCCGCAGCGGAATCTCTGCTCCAGCATCTGGATTACCTCCTTCCCTTCCTCTGCACTGACCTGTAGACACACCCTGCACTGTGTCTACAGGGCTGTTCCTCTCACATATTCTCACTCCTTTCTTCTGGCTGCAATTGTACAAATTTTTCCCCCTTTCTAACATACATTATCCCTGAGGCACTACCATGGTCACTGATGGACCTGACCTTGGCCTGCAGTGGGTTTGTCTTGGACCCAGCTGGCCCTGACTGTGTCAGGCACAGAGGAAACTTCATGCAACTTCTCACAGAAGCCACTCCTGTAACACTCCCCACTGCTGAAACCTGGCCATGCAAACCCAATACACATGCTTTCAGTAAAAGCTATCTTTCTGTAAAACAGTTTTATCATATTATTTTTTCTGTGAGATAGATTTGCCCTTGGAAGATACCACTTTTGATATCTTTTTAACAGTTAAGTATCTTAACCAATAGATTGTGAATAGGACTTTGCAGGATTAAAAAGTGGAAAGGAAATACTTAAGTAGAATAAAATAGAGACATGAAATCTCTGAAAGTTTGGCCAAGGAAGGTGTGTTAGTGCTGCTGTCATCAGCCTATCATGGGCTTTGTTCTCAAGCATTCCTGGCCCCTGAGTTTTGTCATCTTTATGTAGCTATTAAGACAAAGATGCTCTTAATACCCCACTATCTGTTCACAAGTCTCAAACTGACAACCTGTTTTCTAGTACCTGTGAAACCTGAAGTATAAGTAAATAATAAAATATTACAACAAGAGGGTTCTGTTATTTCCCAGTGTTCCCGAAGACAACGACCTTTCTGCTAGGATTTGTTAGTATTCAACTGTTGAGGTGCATTTAAACTCTTATTTCTCTTTTTAAAATTTTTATATCAAGTTAACTTATCCTAATGTCAGATACTATGCACTTTTTCTGAAATAACATTTATAAGGGGAAATATCAATAGGACTTGACGGAAAAATGATTGAGCTTTTAATAATAATCCAAGAATGTACAATTATTTGAATTAAATCATTTTGGAGGGATGTCTTTCTCGAGTATAAATCATAATTTTTTTGAGCAATTTATACATTCTGATTTTCTAATTTCTTCCTTGTTTTCTTCACTTTTGGCATTCCATTGGACTTTCCCAGGGAGTTGCTATTACTCTGAACAACTCCTGGCATCCTGAATCATAACAGATGTCTGACTATTGAAAAACTGTTTCTTATTATGAGATAAGAATCTGTTTGGTCTAGAAGGCTGCAACTTCGCCCAGGCTTAATGCCAAGGTCAGATTTTTGTCTCTTTTTTCCTTAAGCCAACACAGAAAACTTTTTTTTTTTCAAACATTGTGGACTCTTCATTTACTTCCTGGTATAAATTGTCAACTTAAAGATGCAAAAAGCCTCTCACTTCAGAAGGATCTGTGCTACATGATATTTGTTAAGGTGCTTTAGAGCAAGAAAATAAACCAATACTTTTGGGAGAATAAGTTGATGTAGATTTTTTCAAAAGATAGTTATTTAAAGGTGACTGGACTTAAAAGGTAGCAAAACTGAGGTAAATGCTTACCACAGAATCATCAGGGTAAAGTTCCTACAGTTGGAGGGAAATCAAAAGATCTGTTTTCAAAGGACAATCTACTCTTGCTCTCTAATTTTATGACTCTATGCCAGTGAACCGCATAGGAGAAATAGCTCTGGATAAAATAGAGGTGAAGAAAACATCAATGTGTACCAGCCATGAATTTTAATCAAATAAAGGACAAATGTGCAGAATCACATTTCTCTTAATGCATATGAGAATTCTGTATTAATGCAAACGTTTGCTCATCTGTGATCTAAAGAGAATAAAATTTTATACTGTGGGTACAGATAAAAATGTAAAAAAATCCAATATTTTCATTCCTAGGGCTATAGCTAAGATGTATTTTGAGCAGAAGGGAATTATTTTCACTGCTGTGAACTGCGTACAAAAAAAAGTGCAACTGCTCATTTTAATATTTTATTTTCTATTTTTATCTATATTTAACTGTCCAACTTTCAGTGACATTTGTTGTGTTTTCTGCTCTTTCAGGCTTTGGGAAAATATTTCCTGCATATATTTCACTGTGATCTCTGTCTATCTTCATGCCAAACCCTTGCACTCTTATGTACCGGTGGAATAAAAATATACTTGTTAACATTTGCTGATGGTACAAAATCCACCTCACCCAGTGGCAAACATTGAGAAGGAAGTATCTTGACTAAAGGGAAAGCAAACCCTGAAGTTCTCACGGGAAGAACAGATGAAAAATAAAAGCATGCAGACACTAACTTCCTTCTCACAGATAATACTGAAAGTTTTATTCCTAGAGGATTATGCTACAAATGTGCTTGTTCAGGTCACTGTGAATGAGAAAACTGTCAAGTATATCTGGCATTTCAGAGTCAGTTGCATTTCTTGACTTTTAATTGTATAAAATTGATCATATGAGTGTGTAATTTGTCAGCATCAAAGACACATGCAAAATAATGAAAGAACAGAGCACCCCAGGGGAGAAGAGGCAAGCATCTTCCCACAGATTAAATAATTTTGTTCTAACTGGTTTGATTAACCATGGAATTAACACCTGTGATAACAAGATTTTTTTTTTTCTGAAAGGATCAGAACAGCTGCTAAGGAGAAGACACATGATGGAATCTCCAGGAATTACTTAACACACCAAAAATCCCCAGATACACTCTTGGGTACTGGAAGGGAAGGAAGCATAGCTGTTCAACAGGAGTGTGTATGACATGTAAGATTCATACTTGCACTTTCTCATAAAGCTATGCCAGAATTCACAGATTCCTTCTGAATTTACACCTGGCAAACATTAGTAACAAGGGAAGGATTCCTCCCCTATGCCATTGTACTGCCACTTGAATTATCTAGGGTACATGAGAATAGGCCTTGGGAACATGCTAATAACACAAGTGGAGACCTGTGAATGAATGAGTCCTGTCAGACATCTGGGCACAACACTCACAAGGGAACTAATGACAATCTACCTGTGGCATCAGCGAGGTGTTTGGGATCCTGCTTACAGAAACACAATGGTTGCCCTGTTTTGAAGGATGACACATGTTCCTGTGTAGACACAGGATCTACACTGCATATGTTGTAGATCTACATGTTAAGAAGGAAAGAGGAACAGCTTAAGGGGTTTCTCCTTCTCTATAAATGAGACTTACTTGTAACAAGCATGAGGATTGCTAATGGAAAGAGAGTTCTATTTTACTGGTGTGTGTCAGGCTGTGTAGTTACCATGTCTCTGGCTGTATAAATTCTGTATAGTTTCGAGAAGTTGTACCTGCCTTATTCTTTCTGGTGTCCTGTTCAGACAGAAAAATACAGAGAAACAATGAGGCTACAATGTTTTTGGTGTTGTATCTAGTAGGTTTATTTGTCTTACATTTCAATCTCGTCTAATTATTTTAGTGATTTCATGCAGATACTGCAGAATCTGATTCATCACTAAACATGAGTTGCATTACAGAGACTATTATACAATGGCTGGATAAATCTATGTTAAAGAAGAGATCCTTCCCCGCACAGCATGCTTGGCATGCAGCTGTATATTATTTCCATAATCAGTAAATACTGCAGAGAGATTTCTAAAAGATTAGAGGCCTCTTAAAGATATTGCTGACAGCTTTTATGTGTTGCATAGCAGGAGTGATTCACAGCCTTTAGGCAGACAGAAATTGCAAACTCTGAGTGTCATTTTTCTATTCATATTTAAGAAATGTGAAATAAAAATTTTTTTATTGCTGCATTTTATGTGAAGATTAGGTTCTTAAAAGAATAAGTCACTATTGTCATGCATAACATGGTATGCATCAAAACAGAAGGAACATAAAATATTTCATCTCATAGTAGTAGTACATTTGTTATGTATTATTGTAAAGTGGAGAATTTTATAGGTGATAAAGGATAAAATTATCCACAAGAAGATAAATAAATTCTGTCTAGTACAGACTTACGTGTATGAGTTACTTATGATTATATGTTTACCTTTGTAATATTTGAGCACAAGTCTGTCCGTTCTGCCCTTTTACACTGGGCATGTATGACTTACATAGCATAAAGACGACATACTAAGTTATAAAAACTTGTGTTCATCCTTTTAGCACTAACAGAACCCAGAAGTACTTAGAGAAGATAAGCAGTATTTTAAGTTTTCACCAGCTGGCCTGTCCTGCAGGTGTGGTAAAACTTGGGTGCTACTAATGCTCAAACTAGTCTTGCAGAAGACAAATATGTATGGATTTTTGAACAAATCTGCTGCTTAGCAAAGTCCTAATCTAATGGCTCCATATAGCTGAAATGTGTACTTTTCTTAACACAAAGAAAATTAAAATATGTGGATATGCTGTATGACTACAGGTTGCAAGGGCTGGTGAAGCTCCATTTTGTTTGTTGAAAAAATCCTGAGCAGCCTTGGAAACAATTGAGATTACTGCTTCAAATGTGGAAAAGATAAGGCACATATGGAAAAAAACTTGAAAAATAGCAAGAAAGAACTTGAAGAATTTAGATTTTTCACCCAAATATTCAGCATTGGTTAAAGTGCTAGAACACTTTTGTGAGCATCTGTGGGACCAAAACACCAATTAAATATCCAGTGTAGATTTCTCAAAATCAAGTAGTGGAACCCAATGTAATTTCCTCTTTCGTTAGAACAAGACTAGTAAATGAGGGACAAACAAGTTGTATGGGATACTGGTTTCAGTATGTCATCATCCTGCTTGACATTCTTATTTGCAAACTAAGAAAGGATGGTCCAGATGAAATGGTCATCCAGCGGGAAAACACGGTACATTTCTCAACTGTAGCTCTCAGTCTGGGAAGTGGTTCCAGTACTGCATAAGCCTGTCTATAGCATGCTTCTGTTAAAGATTTTGATTAATGTCCTGGATGGTGGAAAACAGAACATATTGTGAAAGTCTGTAGATATTGCTGGAATACTGAGGGTTTAAAATATTTTGGAGGGAAGAGAGGAGGTCTGGCATTCAGAGTGTTCTTATAATAATACAGAGTTGAAACTCAAAAGAACATTACTTTTGTGAATCACATGCAAAACACAAATGCAAATAATATTATCTCTATTTGTATAAATAAAATTATTTGTTTATTTGTATGTAGTATATTGTTAATGGTTAGTTTTTCTTTAAATTCATGGGGTGAGTATAGAGACACTAGGGAAAAATACCTTAATTAACAGTCAGCAATCTTTGCAGAATTGAGTAGCCCTGGAATTCACTGCCCTAAACCTCACAAGACAGAGATGTGTATATACTTTTTGAGGAATACCTGAGTAAGATTCTCATGATTAATTGAGCAACTGATGTGATTAGAAGCTATTTTAACTTAACTCAGAAAAACAAACCAGTCTGGATAGATGAAATAAACTGTAGTGCCCATTTAGGAACAAGCATGCAAGCATAATTACATATAATATGATCACAGAATTACAAAATCACAGAATATACTGAGTTGGAAAGGATCCATCAGATCATTGAGAACAACTCCTGATCCTGCATATATAGGATATCTGGGGAAAAATCACAGAATGGGTTACTCTGAGGGGAAATACTAATGGAACATGATGGGAGGTGAACAGAAGGGATGGAGTTTATTATTATAGGATGACAGTGAAATAGGAAATTTAAAAGAAAAGCTAATGTCATATTAGCACTACAGGCCTTATTGTTATCGCTAGTGAGAGGATACATAAACAACACCTTCAGGCTGTCTAAACTGGCAACACCAGTTTATGCAAATGGAGAATAATTTTATCACAGCAAAATAAGATATTGCTGATACCTGCTTTTCCTTTTTTGATTTTTTTTTCTGTGGAAAAGGACTCCTGAAATGGACTGCGAACTCTTTCCCAACTGTGTTTGGTATTGTAATCTGCTGATTCCTTTAGTGCTCCCGCAGTGCAGCTGCATTAGTTTTTTCCTTGGAAATGTGTCAGTGGAGACTCATGCATGTCTGACCACCTGCCATTGGTGTGAAATGGAGGAGTACGGTGTGCAGTGGTGCTTCATGAGGTGTGACTCCAGAGCTTTTCATTAGAATCAGCAAGGATGGGGGGCTCCCTATAACATTTCTAACTGTAATTTTTTTATGTGTTTGTTTTCTGAGCTGAAGGAGTAAGATATTGGGAGAACCTGTTGTACTTTCCTTATTGGAAGACATTAGATTAGTAGAATCCTTGGTCTTCTTTTCCTGTGAGGGGTGTTAAGAGAGTGATTTGAGACATTGTGTTAGACTGCTCTTTTGTGAATAATGTGAGCAATAGTTATCAGAAATATTATAGAATTCTTTATGACAGGGTATGAAGAATCTGTTACTTGAATTCATGCTAAGAAAAGAAGGAACTGAACATGGTCCTGCTTACACAATCCCTAACTCAGAGAAAGATACCAGTTTATTGTACCCAACCTGTACTTGAGTAGAAAAGGTAGCAGATAATTGAAATATATGTATGTGTATATAGCAGAAAATGTGGTATGTGACTCGACCGCCCCCCTTCACTCCTAAATTCTGTATAATCGAAATTTTTCCCACCTTTTCCTGGAAATTTATAACAGATGTCAGAGTTAAAAAAGTAGTGAGATAATTGTACCACTGACATCTCTTTAATGGCTGTTGTTTTAAAGTGAATCACTCTAGAATGAGGCCATAAGTTCATAGTCATCAATACTAAAAAAGCCCCATTATTAAATCACTCACTTATAAGAAATTGATCCAAATCAAACATACAATATATGGATGTGTTTATATTGCTTTAGCTAAAGCACACTGTGTAATTTGTGACAGCTTTTATGCCAAAAGCCAGATATAGGAGGTCAGAGAATACCACCTTATGATACAAAGTCAGCCCATCAAAAGGTGTAAAAATATCTCAAGCTGCCAATAATTTGTGCTGGATCAGTGCTTTTGTGTCATGTAATGGTACTGATTTTGATCTAGTACTGGGAGCTCTAAAGCCAGCCTCAGTGTGTCATGAAACTATGGACTAATGCCTTAGTTGTGGTTATTTTTGCAAGTACATCCCAACTGGTATAAAAAACTCCTCCCTTCATGTGTCATGGTTTAACCCCACACCTAAGTACCATGTAGCTGCTTGCTCACTCCCCTGCTGCCTGTCCCCCCTCCAGCAGGGAGGAAAATGGAAAAGTAAAACTTGTGGGTTGAGATAAGAACAATTTGATAATTGAAGCAAAGAAAAATATCATTATTACAATAATATTAATGATAATAAAAACAGTAATAACAGTAATGACTATTGTGAAAAAGAGAGGGAGAGAGAGACTGAGAGAAGACTAAAACCCAGGAGAAACAAGTGACACACAATACAAAATCTTATGGCCTACTGACTAATTTCCAGCCCATTCCCCGTCCTCCTGGCCACCTTCTCCCAGTTTACATCCTGGGCATGATGTTCTGTGGTATGGAACATCCTATTGGCCTGTTTGGATCAGCTCTCCTGGCCATGCTCCCTCCTAGTGTCTTGTGCCACCTGCTTGTTGACAGAAAAGGGGAAACTGAAAAGTCCTTGATTTAGGGTAAGCACAAATCAGCAACAACTAAAACATGATTCTCACACTGAATGCAGCACTGTACCAGTTAGTAGGAAGAAAATTAACTCTATTCCAGCCAAAATCAGGACAGGATGCATGTTCTTATTTCTACGTTGCAGTTTGTCAGGACCTCACTTTTGGCATTGCCAGAATGCATTAACTGGGCTGCACCCTGGGCCATGGGAATTAAGTGTACCCCAAAATGTTATTCTTTGTTTACCCCTTTTTAGGCTCAGAAATTTCAGTGATTCAGCGATTAAATCTGCAGATTCCACTAAGCTGTGCAGAACCAACTGAGGTGTGACGCCTTGTGGCATGAGGCAGGAATGCGTAGTCACAGATGTGTGTACCACATCATGCACAATAAAACTAAGGAGCTCTTCTGGACAAAACAAGGTTTATTGTGGGAGAAAAGGTGCAAAACCATATATGACAGCTACGAAAATTACCAAGGAAAGAAAAAGGAAAGGGGCAGTGTAACATACTACTCACTTGGACTGTAGCCAAACCTTTGGCTTTGCTCTGAGTCTACCAGTCCTCAAATGGCCTGAAATGGCCAGTACTCTGCAGATGACCCAAAAACCTCTTCAAAGCAAATTAATTACTGAAGATTACAGGTTTTTTTAATATTCAGAGAACTGGTGCATATTAAATAAACATTTATCATGCCCAGCTAGTGTGAATATAATTTACAAGTTATTATATATTCATAGACTGGAAAAGGCTTTGTGAAGGTTGAAAATATACTAAATCCAGATTTTTTGTGAAAAGAGAGGTGTTTTTGAATGTTTTCATTTTTACAATGTGTGAGTGCTGTAATGATCAAACAGTGAATCAGGGGTAGCAGCTGAATGCCTATGAACAGATGTAGAAATACCTCCAAACCTGCTGGTGAATATGACTCTTTATGGAGATGTATAGTGAAATAATGTACCACAGAAATTTAAAAGGCTTTTCAAAACTAGGAGAGATGATTATTCTGAAAGTTACTATAATCCTTTAATTTTCTTGCTGTGGAATATTCTACAGCTAAACACTCTCTTCTCTGTCTGTAAAGAAAATGCAATTTTAGAAGTGTAATTGCTGTAAATTAGAACTTGAAACTGAAATGAGACTAATTAAAATGATGTTGAGCATGGGCTGTAACAAAAAACATGTGAAATATTGGAACAAATTAAAGTTTGGGGCTCTTTTTTTGATGATCAAATGCCTTCAAATCAAAATTGGATAATAAATTATTTGGATAAATATTGCGGTAATTGCCAGAAACAGAACAGCCTGTGCCATATAAAAGACCAGGTTAAATTATTAGAAATTCCTTCAGGATTTAATTTTATCAATTTCTGAAAAAAAGAAATTTTTTCACTATTGCCAAACCTGCACTTTCACTAGCTGAGGATCCTGCATAACCTGCCATTGAACATTTTCTCATTTTATGGATATTGCTAATTTCAGCAATATCCCGTTGCAGCAATCCTGTGCCAAGGCTGCAGCCTAGTTTAGTGCCAATGTGAAACAAAATGAACAGAAAAAAATCTGGGTGTGGAAGGGAAGTAGATTAACAAAATTTAGAGCTATATGAATTTGCATCTGTTTCGATAAAGGAGCAATCCCTCCTCTCCCAGAGTTTGGACAGTTTATCACTTCCAGTCTCTTCCTGTGTCTCCGTGGTGTTACTAAAAGACATATTGTATCAACTACCACCTTCTGGGTGCTAAGAGAGTTTGTCAGCATAGCTGTGGACCTTTTCACACATCTCTTTCTGGGGCTAAAGAGCATTCCAGTTAAATTGACTGGAATGGTGTGAGCTGCCTGCCTTGGTTTATACTGAATGTGGTTACAGAACTGGTTGCTGTCAATGGCTGATGCTTCCCAAACTGTTTAAATTATTAGTGGAAACGAATAACTAAAGTAGTAATTAAATACAATAAAATGCATACTTGTTCTGTTACTACTTTCTTTCCATTAGAGAAACTCTTTTAGTTGTACTCAGTGTTAGTCTAATTTTTCCCCTCATGTCCATGAAATTCCCAGCCCATAAATATTCATCATCTACAAAAATGTGTGTTTTCCTTTGTATCAAGTGTGACCCCACATCTCAGAATGATAAATAGTGGATATGTGTAGCTAAAAATTGCCCAGACATATTTCTGTCCATTTTCTCACCATTTGTCAAAACCAGTCTGGCCTCTTGAGAGTAGATGATCCTGGAGAGTACACAAACATGTGAGCTTGCTGTCGCTTGGTCCTAGCACATAGCCAGATTCTACAGCATTTGACCTCTATGCCTACAGGAATGAGAAGCTTACTGAGTATGAGCAGACATGGTTTCTGGAGGAGTAATGGTCTTTCTTATTTTAACTCATAAGCTCCAATATTTGCATGTATTCCATATACGCAGCTATAACTGTTATAACCTAGATAGTGTCATTCTATCATTTACTTTTAAAGGAAGGATTGTTCTTTAAACTATGACTTTCTTTGATGGTAGATTATATTCATTCCAGCCAATAATTGTTATTGCACATCTTTCAACCCTAGCTGTAAAATGCACATAACATAAGTCCTTGACCAGGGTATTAAAAGTTCAGTTACCAATAATTAAGTGACAAAGTTTTGCCCAACTTAATTCTCTTATGCTCGCAGACTTCTTTGCATAAGAGATTAATATCCTACTACTTTTTATTTGTTCATTCATTTTTTTCACTATTTCCACTCTGTGCATATGAGAAGCATTTGGCAGGTTCCCAGCTAAACAATGACTTTTAGCAGATCAAGTCAGCCAGGACAGTTCTTTCATTAGAGTGCTGATGAATTGTTTCTTCTACAATGTGAAAACGGTTCTTGTTGTTTCTACTGTCTTTGTGAAATTGACTTCCTGAAATCTGTAATCAATTGGGTAGATTCCTCTTTAAATATTTACTAAGTTGTGTTCTCCTAGTCCCATATGCATTAATTTCAAATATATTTTTTATGTCATCAACAGAAAAATCTCCCTTCCCAGATCCAAAGAAACAAGTTGTCCCTAGAGAATATGACATAAACTGAGCTGATTTGATATTTAGAGCTATTTCAATGTATTTCAGTGGTACTGCAGTGCTTGGATCATCTCTGTTAAGAGAGAAGCAGTTTGTGTAAGTTTTCACACCAATTTCAACCCATTTCAGTGTTTTCAGGTGCACATGAGGGTATTGACAGTATCTCTGGCAATTCTTTGTACCTCACTGCAGCCCAGGCAGTAGCTGAGATCTGGTTTAATTTTAGGATTACTAACCTGAACTGAAATGATGACTAAGAGACAGCAAACTCTGTAGGAGATTACAAAATTCTATTAATCAGGCTCAAACCTGAGGGATTTCATCCTGGAACTTCTGAGGATTGTATATTACATACTCCAAGGCTTCTTGAATTTTTCCTATGAGTTGATTCCTAATCACAGGTTTCTGAAAGAGAAAACTAGAGATGCCTGTCTGGAGTATCACAATATGTTGGTTCATCTCAGCCACTCTTTGCACATACATTAAAGGGCATTCTCACTTACCTTTGTTTAAAGACTGCATGCTCCAATAATTCCCTATTGTGTCCATATCACCATTTAATATGTTGATCTTATTTAGAGATTTGACAGATTATGTGCTTCCCTAAGGCAGAAACACCACTGAATGAGTGAAGAGTACTGATCTGTAACATCAGCAGACATGCAGCTATGTGATTTAATTCAGCAGCACTGAAAAATGTAAATGCCTGCCAGTTTCAACATTTTTGTAAGTATTTTGCTGAATCAGGTGTTATCTATAAGCATTCAAATAGTCCCACTGTGGTCCCTGGAATCACTATATGTTAAAGGATGTGTTTTGCTACTGTAATTGTGGGCTTTAAACTTTTCAAAAAAGGCCAAAAGCAGAACACCTACCATTCCACTTCAATCTCCACTTTATACCTTTTTGAAGAGAACTGGCACAACTTTTGCTTCTTCTATGCTCTTTTTCGTAGTTATTAACTGAATTCTAAATGGAATTCTCAGAATTTGGATTGCTTTCCTGCAGCTGAGATGTATTTAAAAATTAATTAAACTGGCACTCTCTGATTGCCAGCTAAAATACGTTTAAGCACATTTTCATCCAATTTCAAAAGATGGAGTTCCTTTCTGACAGCTTGTTACCTAGTGCATTCCACCAGACCAGTTTCTTTCCAGCAAATAAAATATATTTTATCTTTCTAAGGATATACATTGATCTAACTTCCAGTGTTCCCGTTTGAAATCTTACCTGTCTTTGACTAAGAGACTGCTGCTCCCAATCTGTATTTGATGCAGAATTTTTATCTAGTGGAAGTGTATGAGAACTTTGAATTTCAGTGGAACCAGGATTTTATTCACAAGTTTCATACTCTTATCTATGAGATTATTTTTGGTCCTTTTTTGATTTCTTTCTCTGACTTTTACAGATAGTTTGTGTTATATGTGGCATCTACAGTGACATCTACATTTTCATATGCAGTTGTGGGTTGGCAATTGTTTGACATGATGACATACGATATTTTGTAGAAAAAAACAGCTTTACATTGTTTTACTGGGCAACAAGCAGGACATTTACTCTTAGTTATAGAAACCTTGATGGCAGCACTGGCAGGCTTAGTTTCGTTGTTGTACACTTGAAACTGCTGCATGCTCCCTGACATTTAAAACAGAAAAACATTGTCATTGATAGTGACTTGTAAATTACACAGGGGTAGACTGTACTTAGAAAAGGAAATAGTAATGACAGAACTTTAGGACAATGGCCTTTAAAGTGGGATGTGCACCCCAGGGTATGCACAAGAAAATCTGTTGGAGTGTGAAAAGAGAATATTTTTGTACCATTAACAAATAAAATAAAATACTATTTTAAATTGTTTTTATCTTTTCTTATTCCTTTTATTTTATATATTATGTCTTTTTGTGCAGCTATGGGATACAGCTTGATTTTTTTTGAAAAATACATATCCTACTACAGTGAACAGATAAAGAGGCATGACCACGTATCCGCACTTAGGAAGCATTAGACATTTAGTCCAATTAAGGATCCTGTTGTGGAAAAAAAAGAAGATTTAGCTTGTAGATATCCAAAACTTCTGGTTTCTTACACAAATCATGTTTTGCAGGTCTAAAATCAGAAGTGTGGAGACAAGTGTGCATCCTGGACCTTTGAAATCAGGCCATTACCATGACAAATCCAGAGAAAGATGTCAAATTACCACAACTGATCTGCCAGGAAGAACATGCCTGTCTAGTTTGGTTTATCCTAAAATTTTTGGGAAAACTCCATCCTGGTGCAGAAATGCTGATTGCAATGACTGTGAGATGTGGACCTGTTGGAACAAGTCCAGAGAACAGCCACTGAGTTGGTCAGACAGCTGGAACACTTCTCCTGTGAAGACAGTCTGAGAGAGTTGGTGTTGTTCAGCCTGGAGAAGAGAAGGCTCTGGAGGGACCTTATAGCACTTTCCAGTACTGAAAAGAGAGTTGGAAAGGACTTTTTAGAAGGGCAAGGATAGCATAAGGGGGAATGGCTTTAAGATAAAGGAGGGTAGATTTAAATTAGATGTAGGAAGAAATTTATTACTATAAGAATGGTGAGGCATTGGAACAAGTTGCTTGGAGAAGTTGTGAATGCCCCATCCTCAGTGGTGCTGAAGGCCAGGCTGGATAAGGCTCTGAGCAACCTGTTCTATAGGAAGGTGATCCTGCTTGTGAATATTTCTCCCTATGGACTAATAAATCTTTGTTTATTTACAGAAATTAAAATCCTTTTCAACAAGAGAAAATTAGAGAGAAAATCTGCCTCTATACTTCTTTCATTATTCTCATCCATTTAAGAAATGAGTAATCAGTTAGTGTCAACTAGCAGTGATAAATATGAAAATAGAATGTCGAAAAAAAGCCTGTCCTCACTGAAAATCATGGAATGAGCTTCAGTGCAAAACCATCTTGTTTTTCAAATGATCAGAGTTTAATCTGTTGCTTCACTCTGAATTTTGAATACTTTTGGGGGAGTTGTCTTACATATCAGTGGGACATACCCATACAAGCAGAACTATATGTTTTATGAGTATTACATACGTGCTTAAAATGCTTTGCAAAACCAGCACATTCAGCTCTCTCTGGCTGAAATAAAGACCAGTTGTGAACAGAAGAAAATAATTTGTTGTTTGATGAAAAATCTTATTCCAAGTATCCAGATATTAATTGATTTTTGCTTACCTCAATCTTTATTTTAATGTCGTTCTGTAGAAAAATGGTATTGAGAAGCTGTCCATATATACTTGGTAAACCTGTTTCCCTTACAACTGTAGAACTTGGACTAAAATCCGTGGTAGTTTTCCTGAAGCACAAGTTTCTTTAAGTCATGACTGGCTGCATTCCTGCTGTGATCATTCCACGAGCACCATCCTATAAGGAATTTGAAGACTGACCTCAGGTAGGAAGGAACACAGTAGTGTCATAAAGAAGAATTAAACTAATAAAGATTTGTTTTCAGTAAACCTCAACAGAAGACAAATAAAAATGGAGAAATAAGTTAGAAAAAGTAACATGTACATACCAAAACCAGAACTTCTTTTGAGGTGGCCTTCGTTACAATGGTCCCCCTAACACCAGGCAAACAGATTTGTATACAGATAACAACAATTATAGAGTGAGCATTGGTTAAACCATCATAAGAGTGACATGATAAACATTACAGCAAAAACTGGCATATGCCCAAAGTCAGGAATGTAGCTCTAACAGAGGTGATCCTTTGGGTGAATAGCGATTAGTTCAGGGTTACGGCCATCATGGAGAAGGTATGCCATGATTGTCATAGAACAGTTTGCAGTTATTTTAAGTGTCTTGGATATATGCATTTTTACACCGCCTGTGCTTTAAAGGAATGACATACTTGCATTCAGTATCTTGCATCTGATGATATCACCTTCATTTGCATCCCATTAAGAAAGATGGAACATGCTTAATTAGATGAAAAAGATGTGACTATTATTGTGGTAGAGTGTAACCAAGAAACAATTCCTCTTCAACAGTCTACCTTCTTTCCTCCATTCAACCAACTTAAACATGTAATAACAGATTATTATGTACAGCAGCCAAGATCTTCATCCTACACTCAGTGACCAGCTTCAATGGCAATAAGTGTCACATTTTTGTCTGTGCCCATGTGACTGAGAATATTGAATTTTAGCTGTCACAGACTCCATTGAATCTTACTGTGTATTCAGGTTTGTTATAATTTGTGGCCATTGATAATTACATTTTGATTTAACTATCCTGATTTACAGTAGCTAGGAAACCAAACACACAGCTCTTGATAGTTAGATTTATTCCAAATAATTCCACTGTTCTCAATCCAGAAACTTTTCTTAAACTTTTTAATTTAAGTATTGATATTAATTTCCATCTGCCCTCTCAATTAAAAATATGGCCAATGCTATTATTTATTGAAAAGGCTTGAAATGTATTTCTCTACCTAACTGCCAGAAAGATGGATGCAAGAGAAACCAAATATTGTACAGAAATAGAAATTTGCTCCAAACTATCTGCATTGACTAAGGTAGTTCAAGGAGAGAGAAAAGCTGTTTATAGAACTAGTTACTGATAATGCTCTTCTGAATTTGATACTGGAAATGGTAACTAAATAACTTCTTCAGGTGAAAATTTCACATTTATCAAAGTGAAACCTCTCAGGAAAAAGAATTTTACAGGCTTTTTCCTAGTGGGACAATGTTTGAAGAGTCACACCAGAGTAGAGCTTAGAGAACTTCTGTATGAGGTAGAAGGAATGAAGTAATTCTTTTCAAACAAACTTTTTAGAAAGAAATATGAGACAGATAAAATAGGGATATAGAAGTTATTTTTAGGCATTTCTTAATATACAAATAGAAAGTTTGCTATTAAAAATGTAAATACCCATTAACCATCCTTTACACAACATATAATGAAACTATTCAAACTTTGCCAAATGTTAAATAAGGGCCAAGAGCAAAATATCTTTTCTTTTTGAATCCACCATTTTAATAACCTTAATTACATTAAGGCAAAAAATGTATAGCAAGAGATATGAACAGATTATGTCTTGTTTTTTAACATACATTAATCATTAACTCTGGGGGACTACAAAATATCTCAAAATTTTTCCAGTAGGTATATTATGCATAATTGTCCAGTGGGAGTTTATGCCCTCCCCTTGAACTCCAATTTGTGGTCACTGAAGCTTCACTTGTCTGGAGGAGTGGAGTTTCTCCATGCTGCAGTAATTTCTATACAGCCAACGTGACTTTTTGCATTCAAGTGTTGGGGAGAGACACAAATGGTGTTTAAGGTGACTTAAGTCCATGAGACTTAAAGGATTCCTGGTGATAGAAGGCATTTATCCCTTCTTGAACCTTATGTACTAACCTACCACTTAGTGAATGACCAGATAGAATCATAGAATCATGGAACCATAGAATCATCAGGGTTGGAAGAGACCTCTAAGAGCTATCATGTCCAACTGTCTGCCCAGCACCGCCACTGTTACCTCTAAATCACTAAACCACATTGCCCTGCAGCAGATCCAGATGCCTCTTAAACACCTCCAGGGATGGTGACTCCATCCTGTCCCTGGAAAACCTATTCCAATGCCTGACCACCTTAACAGTGAAAAACTGTTTTCTAGTATGTAATCTGAATGTCCCTGTCTCAATTCAAGGCCATTTCCTCCTGTCCTTTCTCTGCAGGCACTGTAAAAGAGACCAGCCCCCACCTGGCTACACCCTCCTTTCAGGGACCTGTAGAGAGCAATGAGGTCCCCCCTGAGCTTCCGCTTCTTGAGGCTAAAGAAACCCATCTCCCTCAACCATTCCTTGTATGAAATTTTCTCTAGATGCTTCATGAGCCTTGTTGCCCTTTGTTGGACATGCTCCAGCACCTCAATCTGCTTTTCAAAGGGAGGGGCCCAGAACTAAACACAGTCCTGAAAGAGAAGCTTCCAGGGGGATGATCACTTCTTTGGTTCTGCTGGCTAAACTATTCTTGATATAGGCCAGGATGCCATTGGCCTTCTTGGTCACCTGGGCACACCCTGGCTCACGTTTGGCCACTGTTACCCACCATCCCCAAGTCCTTTTGCGTCAGACTTCTCCCCCAGTCTGTGGTGTTGCCTGAGGTTGCTGTGACTGCAGTGCAGAACCCTGCACTGGGCTTTGTTGAACCTCCTGCAGTTGTGTCCTCAGCCAATTGATGGAGTCTGTCCAGGTCTCTCTGCAGAGCCTTCCTATCCTCGAGTAGATCAACACTCCCACCCAACTTTGTCTCGTCTGCAAATTTACTGAGGGTGCACTCAATTCCTATGTCCAAATCATCAATAAAGATGTAAAACAGGACTGGTCCCAAAACTAAGCCCTAGGGAACACGACTAGAGACCAGTCATCAATTGCATTTAACTCCATTCACCATGATTCGCTGGGCCTGGTCACCCAGTTTTTTACCCATCAAAGAGTCTACCCATCCAAGCCATGTGCAGCCAGTTTTTCTAGGGGATGCTGTGGAACATGGTGTCAAACGCTTTAGTTAAGCCTAGATAAACTTCATCTCCAGCCTTTCCCTCATGTACTAAGTGGGTCACTTTGTTGTAGAAGGAGATCAGGTTAGTCAAACAGGACTTTCCTTCCATAAATGTATATTGGCTGGGCCTGATTCCCTGGCTGTCTTGCATGTGCAGTGTAATGGCAGTCAGGATGATATCTTCAATAACCTTACCTGGAACTGAGGTTAGGCTGACAAGCCTGTAATTTCTTGGGTCATCCTTCCAACCCTCCTTACTGATGGGTGTTACATTTGCTAATTTCCAGTCAGCTGGAACTTCTCCAGTTGGCCAGGACTGCTGGTAGATGATTGAAAGTAGTCCATGAAGTTCTTTCACCAGTTTTCTCATTACTCTGAGGTGGATCCCACCAGGGCCCATTGACTTGTACATATCTAATTGGCATAGCAGGTCACTAACCGTCTCCTCCTGGATTGTGAGGGCTTTCCTCACCTTTCTGTCACCAACTTCCAGCTCAGTGAGTGGGGTATCCTGGGGACAACTGGTCTAGATTTTGAAGACTGAGGCAAAGAAGGCATGAAGTACTTCTGCCATTCCTCATCCCCTTCACTGCACTACCCTCTGCATTCAGCAAATGATGGAGACATTCCTTGAGTTTCCTTTTGCCAACAATGTATTTATAGAAAATTTTCTTGTTTTTAACTGTAGAGGCCAAATCAAGTTGGAGTTGGACTTTGGCCCCTCTATTCTTGTCCCTGAGTGACTTCATGACATCCTTGTGGTTGTCTCAAGTCACCTGACCTTCCTTCTATAATTAAGAGATTCTCTTTTTTCCCGTAGATTCCAGCCTAAGTTCTCTGCTTAATCAGGCTGCTATTTTTCCCTGGTCACTTGTCTTCCTACACTTTGGGACAGACTTCTCCTAAATATTTCACAATTCCTTTTTGAAGCACATCAGCCTTCCTGGACTCCCTTGCCTTCCAGGACTGACTCCTAAGAGACTCTGTCAATCAATCTCCTGAACAGTCCAAAGTCTGTCCACAAGAAATCCAAGGAGGAAGTTCTGCTGGTGCCTCTCCTTCCTTCAGCCAATATTGAAACCTCTATCATTTCTGATGCTCCAGACAGTCACTTAGCAGCACATCACCTACCAGTCCTCTGTTTACAAACAACAGGTCCTTGGGTAGGCTCATTTTTCAGTTGTATAAGGAAGTTGCCTTCCACACACTCCAGGAACCTCCTAGATGCTTCCTCTCTGCTGTGCTGTATTTCCAGCAGACATCTGGGAAGCTGGCATCGCTTATGAGTACAAGGGCTGGTGACTGGGGGGTTTCTGGCGGCTGATTGCAGAACACCGCAAGTGCCAGCTGGTCTGTAACAGTTCCTGCAGACCTGCACCCTGCTGACCTTCCCCAGTCTTCACCCAGATGCTCTCAGCTGTGTCATCTTCATCATCACCAATTTCAATACAATCAAAGCACTTCCTAACACACAGTGCTATCTTAGCACTTCCCTGCTTCACCTGTCTCTTCCTAAGGAACTTACAGCCACCCATTGCAGCACTCCAGTCGTGAGAGTGATCCCACCATGTTTCCATGGTAGAAATCAACACAGAGGAGGATGCAGCCACAGTTTAAAACATGAATCCCTAAATGAACATACAAGACTTTCATAAGTAAGAAAATGGGTAATTATTTTTTCCTCGGGTCCTCTGTTGTGTGTTTAAAGCCAGAAATATTATTAACTTGAATGATATTTCAGACACAAAGAGTCATAAATGCCATCTTCCTCAACTTTAGTTTCTCTCATTGTCTTGCAATAATCAGATACAAGCAAATTTATCCCTACGATGACAATGTTAATCAGACATTAAGATAAACAAAAATGATATGTGCATTTATGCAAAAAACAATTTATTCCATTTTTTATTTGAAAAGCCTTAGCCAGCATAATTACTCACTATAGTCTTGAACAAACAGAAATGGAAAATAAGCAAAATGCAATTAAATTCAAGGGTAATATCATAATATTTATTTCTTACTACAATGGAATATAGTGCAGAAGAGGACTGATAGAAAGTGAACAGTAGATGTGTGGCTGCAGTGCTAATTTTCTTGGAGCCATCTGTAGAAAAACCTAAGAATAACTTTGTACAGTTAATCAATAAACTATGTTTTTTCTTAGTTTATATAATCAATGTTACGTGGGGGAAAATAGAATGTCCCACAGCTACTCAGAGGGGAAGGAATAAAGAAGTTTTGCCATACTCCTTTTTGGAGTATGGAAGAGGGACAGAAACAGGTAAAAACTGGAATTTTACTCTCCCCTCTGGAGAAGTGGAAAGAGAGAAATTAATTGCTTCTCTCAGGGACATAATTCTACTCTCTTTACAGTAATGCAGTCGTGTATTGCACCAGAGTACAGGTTAAAAAAAGCTTGTCTAACCTTTCATGACTAACATAAAATTTGTCTTATCAAGAAAAACTGTGATGAACCTTGAGGGATATGTGATGTACTGGATGCATAAAACATATTGTGACTCTTTTGTGTGAACAGTCATTAAGAGAAAATTATTGGAGAAAACAGAGAGGAAGGATTTGTTTTGTTAAAATTTCTTAACACCTTGTTTTCAATTGGTTTTTGGTAAGATACAGGTGCTACAATGACGACTTCTTTGACATAAGTAATTGGAGACAGCCTATAACCAAATTAGTAAGTTTCTAGCTTTGCAACTGACTTCATTGCAACATGTGCCTATGGGCAAGATTTTCGTTCTCAAAAACCCTACTTGTAGATGAAGATTCCAAAAAGTTTTAGCAGGATATTGCACTACAATTACACATTTGTAGTGTGCCATTCAGATACTTTTGAGGGCCTCAAAATCTGATCTAATCTGTTCAGGTGAGATTAAAACCAAGAAACCCCTAATTAGGTGATCCCAGGCTAAAAAAACACATCAGTTTTTACTTATTTTGAACTTAACTGAGTGACAACAGAAACTGTGAAGAGGGAGTTCAGATGACTCAGCTAGAAAGACAATGTTGAATGTCTGTGGCAGATGTGATAGAGTTCCTGAGAGCACAGATATTTTGCCTAGAGTTTAGGAATTTATAAAGAGTGATTAATGGGATAGGAGACCAGAGGGGAAAAAAACCCCAAAACATTGGGAAAGAATTAACGTCATCAAGAAACAGCATCATCATGCAAGAAATAACACAAAACCTCCCATACTCTTTTGCTAGTGTTAAGATTTGAACAAATCTCATTTCAATGTAGCTTCATGAGCTTTGTTCCATTGTAGCAGACAGGATCTGTATGGCTTATCTTAACAGTAAACTCACTCATTAGGTTACATAATGTGTTGCTCTCTTTGTGCTTCCAAGTGCCATGGTTAGCCAAAATACCTAATTGCCCAGATTTCCTTTGCTGATCTCCTTTAAGGCCATCTGGTGAATAGACTGGAAATGGGGTGGAGGGGACAGTGGCCTGAGCTACTCTTTGGTATCCTGGCCTTTTCCACTGTTTACTTCCCTGGTCAACTGAAGAGAGCCTACATTGCTGCTGTGATGAACACACAGAACTGATTGTTTCCTAGCAACACTGAGCACATATCTATCTGGATTCACAGACTGAACTCTGTCCAGCAGGTTTATTTTGAACTGGCTTAATCCCATACAAACACAACCAAGACAAGGTAGTAGTGCTTTCTTTCATCACTCCATACCCAAAGCCCCAGGATTTTTAAAACTGTTTGAAAATAGACAGCAATTTCCTGAGGTTTCTAGCTGTTCTGATGGAATTAGGTAGGTGAACTGCTTCGGTGAGAACAAGCTAAGAAATACTCTTCTTAGCTTTTGATCATGGAAGGATTAAGAGTCTGCATACTCAAGGCATCAACTTTTGTGGATCTGGTTTTCATGGGCTGCTGAACTCCATTTGTTACATAGGAGCACTGGGCGATTAACTTAACCTGCAGCCTGTTAGTTAGTACGGTGCTTCAAAGTTAATGAACGGCAACAAAGAATGAACCCTTATAAACTGGCATCAGGTAGGGGATTGCTGCTGCAGGGCCATTTCTGCCTTACACTGTAACCCTGGCTGTACACTCCAGCTGCCTCAAGCACTAGCATTTTTGCATGGCACAGAGATTGTACCAGGAAAACTCATAAAGGAAAAGAAGGGAATTACTCAGTTGCAGCTGAGTAATTCCTCAAGAGCACATTTACTTCCAGCAATAACCCCACAACTTTTCTCCCTGAACAAGGCCCCACATTCCTTCGAATACATGGTGGTTTACTACTGTGCCAACTAATACCCTAGGTAAAGGAGATTAATAGATCAGCAAAGACAATATCCTCATGGCCTTTGTCAATGTCACTCTAAAAGCAGTCTGTGTGGACCTCTGTAACTCCATGTGACTCATCTCTGTGTCGATAAAACAAATTATTTTTCATTTAAAAGGATAAAGTTAGTTTGCAAAGACAAGTCCTTTATTGTCTGTATGTCAGCCCTGCTTCTTTCAAGTTGTATTTTAAAAATAATAGTATTATATTCATTTCAATGTGAGAAAATTGAAATTAAATCATAACATTTTTTAAAAATTGACGTGGATTAATACACTACTGAACTGCAGGCTCTACTGTTGAGCTCCAGCCAGTGTGCATAAAATTAGGGAGTTTATATCCTTTATAAGCAATAATTTTGAAACTCTAGCTTCTGTCTTTGTTGATAAGGAGACAATGATGCTATGTAATTTACTTTTAATCTAATGTAGCATTGAAGTTCTCACATGATAAGAGCAGAAGAAGTCATCAGTTGTTATACCTGCAACTCAGTTATAAGATTCATAACCTTAACTTTGTTTTGGAAGATACTGATAAACTCATTTAAATTGGCCTGATAGTTAAAGGTGAGGCCTGTAGAACTCTAGCTAGAGATATTTTTTCATAACTTATTGTTCTTATAGAATAATTTGTTTGTCTCCTCTGAAGTGAAATACTTTATATATATATAAATGGCAAAAATGACCCTTGCAATAAAAATCTTTAGAGCATAAATCTCCTTAAGCTAAATTTTATTTGAAAGTCTTTTAATGCTCATTGTAATACCTTCTCTTTTAGAAGCTAGCCATTTTTTGGAGGGGGAGCATGGGGTAGGGATAACAAACTAAAAAAATTTGTGTGTGTCTGCTAAAATGTATCTATAAATAAAGTAACTAATGAGAGAAAAACTCGAAATTATTGTAAAGCTTGGAGTATATTGGCACTACTTTTTTAAACAGTTATGCAAACATTGTATAAAACCTGTGAAAATTGCTTAAGTTCTAGAATACTTCTGGAAGTAGGTATGTATTTTCAGCAAATAGTTTAAGCTATTTATGTACTTTGATATAAGAGGAATGTGAATGTTAAGTAAATAGATGAAATAACCTTAGTTATCTATAAGAAAAAGCCTAATTTAACCAAGAAGTTCCTCAGTGATAGTTGACAATTTTAGAATTGTATATTGTATGTTATTAAGATGATTTGCTTTGCAAACATTGAGAAAACATGACTTGCAAGCGAGTAGTTTTAATTAGATCGCAAATATCAGAACATAGTTTTTAAAAAAACCATTCAGGCAATATTCTGGTTTATTGGGACCGTATTACACCACACAGGTGATTCGTAACTCCTAAGGTACCAGTTCTGTGTATTGCTGTCTCTGACACGGATGTGCTGATAAAAACCTCAGCAGACCTGGAACATTGCTTTGTTCCCCACAACATGATTAGAGATGACTAAGTAGAATCTCCCAGAGTTTCTTTGAAGTCAAATTCCTGCTTAGCAGCTTCAGTATCAAGAATGTGCACAAATGGTTAAAAGACATTCTCACAGCTCTTCCTTCATCTCAGTTGCACTGTGTTACAGAAGGGACAACATAGAAAGTGTAGCCTAACTTCAATTTTTCACAGAATGTCAAAATTCTGAGAAGTTTCAGCAAACTTATGAAAACTTATGTTCAAACAAACATGCTTGAAAGTCTTTTTACTTCACAGAGGGAGAATATGAAAGCAAACATCTTTTAAAAATTGATCTTATACTTCTAGACTTGCATAAAAGGTGCCCCATGATTTAGATAGCAGGCATCTCTAGCAATGGTTTCACTTCAGTGATATTGCTTGAATATGCATAACACTTACTCATTTTAGATTAAATGTTTACCTGCTCTTCTATTACTTCTAAGAGTGTGAGGTGAAATTGATTATCCCCTTTTGTGAGCCCTGCTGAGTTGGCAGAGAAAGGTAAAAGTACCAAATAAATATGTGTGTATGTTATAAATCATTAGTTTCTGTCTTTAATAAAAATGATGAGCATAAGAGCTGCAGTAAGGCAGCTGACTGGAATGAGAATAGAACACGGGAACTTGCCATCAGCCCACTGTTTTCTATTATGACAGTGTCAAGTGGGATATCTGAGGCAACGGAAAATATGGTCAATACCATGTGAAAAAACCCCAGGCAATTCAGCATTGTGAGATGGCAGTTATTCCTCCTTCTTACAGGTTATTCCTCTGGGATCTTAGTAATCTGGTACTTAGAACCAGATTACTGATCTGGTTCCAAGTGTGCAATAAAGAGGGAACAGATATCTGACTGGCTTTGGTGCAGAGCCACCAGAAGCTGAAATTGCAGCATGTGAACCCAGCTGTACAATTCTCAAGACATCTTAAAGCCAAGAAGCAGCACTGCTGCTTAGACATGTCCAGCTTCAATATCACAAATGCTGTATTTTATCATGGTGAAAAGTAAAAAAAAAAAAAAAGCCCAAGATTCAAATCCTTTTCAAACCAAAGTGTAATATGCAACCACATGAACAAAATGCTGCGCCATCAAGTTGTGGCATTTCAGTTTCACTTTGACAAAAAAATGATACAATCATAATCTGAGAGTATCAAGAATATGTAGCCTCTCCTTTTCTATTTTTGAAATGTATAGAATGAAATTGCTCAGAAAAGAATGTTCTGACACAATTGTTAATATCTTTCATTTTGTACTTACTGAGGACCCCCTTGTTTGCTGCAGCTGTATTGTAACTGAGTAATATTAATGTTTTAATTTGACTTTTTAAGGTTGTGTGTGTTAAGTTTTCATTTGCTCTCAAGTCAGGTTGGATTGTGTGAGGATATGGTTTTCCTTAAGAGTTTCCCTGGGTGCTTCACCTAGGTTAGCTAAAGACATTAGGACATCATTTAGTTCCTTAAAAGTTTAAGCAGAATGATGGTGTTTAAATGCTTAGTAGGATTAAAGACACTATCACATCGAAAGAGTGAATTTTCCCTTCGTCTACATCTTCAACCTCCTACTCCCTCCCCTTCATCCACAGTTGCCTAAATTGCTTCTCAATTTAATTCAGAGAGGAATGACTTTCAAATCCTGAAAAAAAAAAAAAAATTAAAAATTAAAGCCGATCTAAAATATTTCAGTTGAAAAAGGACCCTGTCAACGTTTTCTCACTGGATTTCTTGCCAAAAGTGTCTGGGATTGACTTCACTTGGCCGTGTCAGTGCAAAACATCTCAGAAACAGTTTCCTCAAGAGCCAGCATCCCCTGTGGCTTTGAAACACTAATTTCAAGATAATCTAATTAGGCTAATGACTTGCCCACCACCATGCAAGAAAGCTGGGAGAATCTCCTCCAGATTTCCCTGCCTCCCAGACTTGCATTTTTTTATTTTTTTTTTAAATCAGGCTGGTGCTAAACAGCAAGAAGTACAAACTCTGAATTCATTGAAGGAAAACAATCTCTAAAGAGGTGGTTGCTTAGAAGGCAACCACGCCATGCATTTGAGGAGATGTTAAAAAGAAAATAGGTGTTGATAGTGAAACCGTAATGCATACTTAAATATCGATTACATTTCGTCTGTGTCTCAACAGCATTAAGTCTTCATTCAGTAGGGTACAGATCTTGTAAATGTTAGTGCAGTCAGCTGAGATAACAAGCATGCAGGCGTGCAGCTCTGATCTTCTAATCCAGCTAATCTCTATGCCTTGATCATTTATAGAGGAGATTGCAAGCCTAGGGGCAGAGAAATGCAGCCTGGACCCCTCATAAAAAGGAGCTGGCCGGAATCTGTCCAAATGTTTTGAAGCTGTAAATTTAACTGGAAATGTTGACTGAGAGAAGATGAAGGAAACCTGAGGGTGTGCAAAGCAGGCTCTGTGAACCTCACTTGAAGTTTGATTAAATTAGAATCAGCAAATCTTCCTGTTAAGGAATTAGTTATTTGGCTTTTTGCATTTACTGAGCTTGCATGGCTGAATTACAGATCAGAATGAAAGATCTCACTTCATTAAAAATACTGAGCCGCAGGATAGTAGAAAACCTGTTGTAGAAGTTGTGGTGGAGAACTTTCGTTTGGCTTTCATGGACAGATAGAGTCAAGCCTGTAAACACTTTTCTTTTCTTTTCTTTTCTTTTCTTTTCTTTTCTTTATCTTCTTTTTTCTGACAGATTCTTCCCAGGGTTGTGATTGTTAGACCTACTTACTGGATACTAACTGATTTGCTCATGATGTGCCAATCTGACACTCTTTTTTACTTAAGATTGTTCTCAGTCATATGTTTCTCGTTTCACTTTCACACAGCCTTTCCCCTCCTATTGGATTGAACTACAACCTACAACGTTTTTGGTTTGCGGATCTTGTTGGTCTTTTTTACCACTTCTGTCTGTTGCTTTCGCTGTTGGCATTGTCGGGAGAGGACAGTCATTTCAACAGTGTGCTGCACCGTAATTCGCCTCTCGGCAGGGCCGGGGAGCAGTGTCGCCGTCCTACGGGGACCCGGGCGGGTGGGCAGCCCCCGACGGCAGGGCTCTAGGCCGAGGGCATGAATCATCGCCGCTACAGCACTCACCAGCGGCCGAGCCGGAGCCCTGCCGTGCTGTACAGGGCTCCCTCGCGAGACACACCCGAGCTCTCCCGCCCGTGCTCCCGCTTCCCTGCCCCCGCACGGCCGGCGCCGCTTCCTGGGCACCCCCGGCAGCTCGCTGTGGGGTCGGGCAGGGCGAGGGCCGGGCCGCACGGTCAGGCCAGTCCCGTGCCGTGCCGTGCCGTGCCGGCTATGCCCGGCCGAGTCCGCGCCCTCGGGCAGCCCCCGCCCGCCTGCAGGTGGCGATCGGAGCCTCCAGCGCTGCCCGCTCTGCGCCCCCGGCCCCGGGCAGCCCGGCCGTGCCCGCTTACAGAACGCCCTCTCCCCTTCCCTCCTCCCCCTCTCCCCTCCGCCTCGGCGCTGGTCCTGAGGGACAGCCCAGAGCCGCCGCTGCCGGGCGGAGCAGCGGAACGATTTGTGATGGGCGGGGGTAGGAGGGCGAGTCGCGGAGAATTTATCTGCGGTGTCCCTCCAGACGGGAGGCGGCGAAGGGGAATGACATCTGCACCCACCCGACGGTGGCGACCCAGCGAGACCCCCGCGGAAGGGCGGGGGG
>VZTJ01006251.1:258033-272070 GCA_013397795.1 Orthonyx spaldingii | reverse complement strand
AAGGAAAGAAGGAAGGAAGGAAGGAAGGAAGGAAGGAAGGAAGGAAGGAAGGAAAGAATGCTGTTCCTACTCTGCTGCTAATTGTTAGGAAAAGAATAATTCAGGCAAGAGGGAGTCACATAGTTTAGCTAAGTGCCAGTTAAAGACCAGGAACTGGGCTATCTGCCCACACTGAACCAGGAGCCTGTGGCTTTTTAGGTTTCTTTCTTTCTACTTGTCAGTCTTATCCTTTGTAACCTCAGTTTTACACAGCTGTTTCTACCAACAGACATGGACTATACCTCAATCACCATGTTGGTAAAGAGCAAACATTTAAAAAAAAAAAAAAAAAAAAGACCCATATACATTTCGCTTTACTGTGTATGGTAGTTTTTAGAGTTGTTATGTTTCAGTTTTTCATGACTGCTATATCCTGCAGCTTGGAATACACCACTTAAGAGATGAAAGATTTTTATCTGGAGCTGGATCCAACAAGTACTTTCATAGAATAATAGAATCTCAGAATAGTTTGTGTTGGAAAGGCCTTTAAAGGTCATCTAGTCCTATCCCCCTGCCAGGGGGGCAGTTTCAGCTCAATCACTTTGTTCAGAGCTCCTTTGAACCTGACCTTGAATGAGCTCCAGGGCTGGGACATCTATCACCTCTCTGGGCAACCTGCTCCAGTGTTTCAGAATCACAGAATGGACTAGGTTGGAGAAGACCTTTGAGATCATCAAGTCCAACCTGTGACCTAACACCACCTCATCAACTAAACCATGGCACTGAGTGTCACAGCCACTCTTTTTTTAAACACCTCCGGGGATGGTGACTCCACCACCTCCTTGGGAAGAAGATTCCGGTGCCCAATCACGCTTCCAGTGAAGAATTTTTTCCTAATGTCTAGCCTAAACTTCCCCTGGGACAGCTTAAGACTGTGTCCTCTTGTTCTGTTGCTGGTTGCCTGGGAGAAAAAGCTGGCCCCCACTTGGCTACAACCTCTTTTGAGGCAGTTGTAGGGAGTGATAAAGTCTCCCCTGAGCCTCCTTTTCTCCAGGCTAAACAACCCCAGCTCCCTCAGCCGTTCTTCATAGGGCTTGTGTTCTAAGCCGTTCACCAGCCTTGTTGCCCTCCTCTGGATATGTTTGAGGGTCTCAACATCCTGCCTAAATTGAGGGGCAGAGAACCGAACACAGGATTTGAGGTGTGGCCTCACCAGTGCCCAGCACAGGAGAAGAATGTTTTCCCTGCTCCTGCTGGCCACAGCATTACTGATCCAGGCCAGGATGCCATTGGCCTTCTTGGCCACCTGGGCACACCCTGGCTCATGTTCATTTGCTGCCACCAGCATCCCCAGGTCCCTCTCTGCCTGGCTGCCATCCAGCCCCTCTATCCCCAGCCTGTAGCACTGCAGGACATTGCAGTGGCCAAAGTGCAGGACCTGGCACTTGGTCTTGTTAAACCTCAGATCGTTGGCTTTGGCCCATCGATCCAGCCTGTCCTGGCCCCTCTGCAGAGCCTTCCTATCCTCCAGCAGATCGACACATACTCCCAGCTTGGTGTTGTCTGCCAATTTACTGATGGTAGACTCAATCCCCTCATCCAGATCGCCAATGAAGATCCTAAACAGAACTGGTTTCACCACCTTCATTGTAAAAAATGTCTTCCTTATGTCTAATCTGAATTTGATCACTTTTGGTTTAAAATCATTATTCCTTGTCCTATTGCAAGAGACCCTATTAAACTATTTGTCCCCATCTTTCTTATAAGCCCCGTCAAGTACTGAAAACTCCACACAGAGTTCTCCCCAGAGCCTTCTCTTCACCAGGCTGAACAACCCCAACTCTCTGTCTTCACAGGAGAGGTATACCATCCCTCTAATTGATTTCATGCTTCTCCTCCAGACCCACTATAACAGGTCCATATGGTTCCTGTGCTAAGGACTCCAGAGGTGGATGCAGCACTGCAGGTGGGGTCTCACCGCAGCAGAGAGGCCAAATCCCCTCCTTGGCCCTGTTGGCTGTGCTGCTTTGGATGCAGCCCAGGACAGGTTTGGCTTTCTGGGTTGTGAGTGACTGTCACCAAGTCATGTGCAGTTTTTCAAAAACCAGTTCCCCCAAGTTCTTCTTGGCAGGGCTAGTTTCAATCCCTCCACTTCCCAGCCTATATTGATGTTGGGGGTTGCTCCAACCCAGCTCCAGAACCTTGCACTTGGCCCTGTTCAAATTCCCAAGGTTCACATATTCTTACTTCTTGATGGCTCAGGTTGGCCTCCATCGCTCAGGATGGCCTCCATCACTCTGGATAGCGCCCTATTCCTCAGCCTTGTCAATAGCATCACTCAACTTGGTGTTACCTAAAAACTTGAAGAATGAAGGCTTATGAGTGCAAGACTTGACAGACAAGCAGTCAGGCCACATTAACTCAAATGGAGTCAGTATAAGGTTGGCCGAACTGCATGGCTGTCTGTATGCCAGCTGATGCAGACTCTGATGGACATGCTACAGTGTCCAGCTTTGTAGTGTTGTATTTTAGTACAAAATGCCTGTATCTGTAAGTTGTACAACTCATAAGGTGATTCTAGGGGAGGTATCTGAAAAAGAAAGAACCAAGGGAATATTTTTCCACCTAGAATTGCAGCTGAATACAGAGCTCTTTAGGTTGTATTTTATAATTTTTTGCCTGGGAAGTCAAGGCACCACATGCAAATAGCTCATTCACATTGATGTATCCAGACGTACATCTATGTCCACTGCATAATTTAAAGGTTTAACATTAATTTAACCCTCCCTATCCCTCTCTTTTAATTTTTGGTAAGGCTGTTTACAGTTCCTTGAAATGGCTTTGCATGGGATTTTCAGTGTCATGCAACATGGATTTTTTGCAAACATTTTACTAGGCAGCTGGTATATGGCTGTTGGGGTTTGGAATCCTTCTTTTTGTTTCTCTTATCTTAGGGAATTTTTTGCCCATATGTTGCTAAGACACCATAACGACTGGGTGCTTAGGGAAAACAATAGAAAGACCAGTCGAGTAAAAAAACTTGTAAGCAGCTATTCCCTTATTTGGACATTCCCTCTTGAAGGAGGCGGAGATCTTGGGACAGCTGGGGCTGGGAAAAAGGAAGGGGAGCAGTAGCTCGCCCTCTTTGCCCCTCGGCATTCAGAAGAGAGGGAAGCTGCCATTGCTTGTCACCACTGTGGAGTTTTCCTGGCTCCTGCTGCCTGCCTGCCTCTCCCGGAGCCAGCCCCTGCTAGCCGTGGCTTGGGAGTCGGGCTGCCCTGCCCAGCCCAGCCCTGCTGGACCCCTGCTGCAGCTTCGGGGTTTCTGCCTACAAGAAGTCCAGGCTCCATCCCTGCTGGGGCCGTGCCTGCCATCACTGCCAGGGAGAGACAGCCGAGACCTGCGCTACAGCGCCCCCTGCAGCCGAGGAGGAGCCATCGCACCCGTCCTGCCCAATTGCTAACAGGGAGCAAGAAGAGACTGGACTGGGGGTTTGCTCTGTTCTTGTTTGTTGTGGTTGCCATTGNATATATATATATATATACACATAGTAGTAAAGAACTGTTATTCCTTTTCCCACAACATTGCCTGAAAGCCCCTTTAATTTCAAAATTATACTAATTCGGAGGGAAGGGGATTACATTTCCTATTCCCAGGGAGGCTCCTGCCTTCCTTAGCAGACACCTGTCCTCAAACTAGGACAATGGCCCAACAGTACTTCCTCCAGGAAAGCTTTGTCAAATCTGGGCTAGGTAGTGGTGTATCAAAAGTGCCCTCCTACAGAAAACTGAGAGAGGTCAGTTAAAACGAGTTACTACAATGAAAGCTGGTTAGAGCCCAGATCTCTTCACCTACAGTTTACTACTAGCAGCTTTGGGGTGGAGGGGTTGTTTCTAGAGTAGGAAGGTATGGAAAATGTACTTTTGCAGTACTTGCTTTCCTTATGCACTTTCATACAGCAGCTGAAGTGAAGATACGTGTGTTATTGAGAAGCAAAGCTGAAATTGTTAGTGTGAAAAAATTACTGAGAATTTTTCAGTTCGTTTTGTTCTGTTCACAAGCTATCAATGAGCATACTTTATTCTGGTTTTAACACCCACCTCTCCCTGCTACTGGAGCATTGCCACTGGCTTTGAAAATGTCACATTGGGTAGTTTCTCCTAAATATTTGGTATATGGGTGTTTACATACAGTGACATTGCCCATCACCCTTTCTTCACCTGTGGGTGCAGCTGATGGCCGGTGTCAATTAGCATAGACTCTTCTTCAGGATTCTGTTTAACAATAGCAGAGGAGTGGCAGCAGTAGTTTGGCCATCATGGATGGTAGAAACTTTCTCTGAACATTCTTATTAATAAGACCTTATTATCAATATAAAAATAAAAGTAAATAATAAAATGCACCTTTCTGTCAGTGTTGCTGAAGGTTTTCAACAACCTTTTCAGCCAGCCAAAACAAACTGTGCCATAATGAGGGCAGGCCAGTCCAGAGAACAAGTAAATTCAGCAGCTCTATATTTATCAGTCTGCCATTTAATGCATGCCTCTCACCCTAACATTGAGCCTCTGTGGCAGGTTGGCAGGTGCAGCAAGAACAGAACAGAGCAAGCACCTGAGCGTACCTGGTCAGAGTTAATCTTTGTCTGTGTGTTTGTGCTGCTCACCTTGAGTCTGTGACATCTACTGGAACTCCACAGCTTTTATCAATCAAAGGACAACCTAAGATTTTTTTAAAAATCATTTTAGATGCTCTTATTACTTTGAAAATAATCCACATATTGTTTTTCCACTGGTCACACAATATTGTTAATTTTCAACCAAATATAAGCTGGCTTACTTTCAATGTTTATTACTTTTCATCTTACCCAATTTTATTCCTCTCTTATTCACAGGGAGGTTTGTGTGTTTTTGCAATGTTCTGCAGTTGTAGCATTTCACAATTTATGGCCCACTAGTGATTCACTGCACACAGATTGATAAATTGTAAGGTTTTTTTCTGATTGTGGTGTTTTGTTGGTGTGTGGGTTTTTGTTTCTGGGGTTTTTTTTTGTGGTTTTTTTTTTTTTTTTTTTTTTGGTTTGGTTTGGTTTGGTTTTTTAAGGTTTTTTTGTTTGGTTTAATTTTTTTTTCTTTTGGCACTCTTATGAGCCTATTACTTTGGCTTTCAGAAATGTGTGGTCATCAGGATTAATTATTAAATGTAATATGATCTACTCTCTCTCTAGATTTCTGAATAGAGAATACAGAGGTATTTTGACTTGCTTCTCCTGAAGGAATTCAACTGCTTTCTGCCATAAGCATTAGCTGACAAAATGAAGCAATTCCTCTTATGTGAAAGAAAGCATGGAACAAATAGGAAAATCAGTGGCATTTAATACAGGAGAATAAACTCATCTAGCAGCATAGTTACAGTCTCTGATGTCAGAGGAGGTCATTGTTGACTTGAAGACAATGAGGCTTATTTAATGATGCCAGGTTATGCACAGTGTGGAAGCTTACTCACTTTGCATGATACAAACAGAACAGCCTACCATCAGGAAAAAATCTGGCAGAACTTAACCAGTGCAAAGCATGTAATTTCACAGTGCATGCACATGGTGACATGGACAAACACATTAGCTTCATGCACTGTCTGCGGCTGCTGTAAAACTTCTGACCAATGTGATTGATGATTGTTAAAGGAACTGCTGAAGAAAAATTACCTTTGTTCACCTTCTTTTTTAGCTATTTCCATTTCAGAAGAATTTTGTGTAAAGACAGCAGTGCATGGGCTTGTTGTGTGTGACCCCAGGAATCTGCTGGCTGTTCCCCAGCAACTGGTTATTACTTTTGCAACTGCTTGGGTCAGAGGATGGGGGTTT
Source organism: Orthonyx spaldingii (assembly GCA_013397795.1). Classification (NCBI taxonomy): domain Eukaryota; kingdom Metazoa; phylum Chordata; class Aves; order Passeriformes; family Orthonychidae; genus Orthonyx; species Orthonyx spaldingii. Next base: position 266,231 of record VZTJ01006251.1, on the reverse strand, counting down.
TTTTTGCAAAGGCAAGTGGCATTGGGAAGACCAGGGATTTTACCTGGCTTTCAACTGTTACATTGATATGCATTGCTGTAAGTCAACAAACATGAGAAGACAATATTAGAAGTGCTGCAAACAGACTTAGAGATAGACATTTCTCTTGTCTTGGATTGGGATGGTTTATTCTTATATAAATTTGTTTTTAAATAGAAACAAAAATGTGAGCAGAAGTTGTCCAGATGAGTTAGACTTTCCTGTAGCTGATTAGAAATTCTCAGGTCGTTGCTGTAAGCCACATTAACCTGCGTTAACCAAAACAGCACTATAAATGGCCATTTACCTCCACATCTGTTATTTAGTCCTGCTAGATTCTGGATGTTCAGGTACCTCATACAATATGAAAAAATCAGAAAATCTTGCATGAGTTTAGTGGGAGAACTAAATTTGTCTGAGTGTTTACCAAAAACATGACTTATGGAAGTAAAACAAAGAGCTGCAACCTATATACCAGATATTTTAAAAAGGTACATAATTAATTTTAAAATCTCTTGTCTCAAACATTTATGTTTACATCTACTACTGCTTGTCTCCTTCAAGATTTTCTATGGAAGAATTGCCTCATTCTCTTATCCCTTTTCTTCTCCTTTTTCTCCTGCCCAAATCCATAAATCTGTCACTTGCATGCAGACCAACAGACCAAGTTAAAGAGAAGTTCTGCAAAGCATTTAACAGGAACTGTCTGACTTAACCCCTGGCAAGTGCACATGTTTGCTCTCCAGCTGGGCATTCTTTGTGTAGTCCAACATGAATATATTTTACTGTATACACTATTTACAGGATCGCAGAATGGGTCAGGGTGGGAGGGACCACAGTGGGTCATCTGGTCCAACCTCCCTTCTCAACAGGATTATCCCAGAGCACATGGCACAGGATTGTGTCCAGATGGTGCTGGAATGTCTCTGGTGAGGGAGACTCCACAACCTCTCTGGTCAAGCTCTCCCAGTGCATGGTCACCTGCACGGTAAGGAAGTTTTTCCTCATGCTCAGGTGGAACTTTCTGTGCTCCAGTTTCTGCTGTTTGCCTCTCAAGATGATCTCCTATGCTTGTCTTCTCACTTTAACCAGCAACCTGGACTTCATCAAGTTTTACTTTACATTACAAGTTTTAATACAAAGAGAGATTTCTGAACCATGCAGTAAATTTTAGCTATATTTTGGATATAGGTGTGTAGCAGACTCCTAATTATTTTTCTTTCAGAAAACTAAGATTAGCTTCCTCCCACCCTTCCAGTGAATCTGTAAAAATTATAGATTATATAAAAATGAATTGAAAATTCTCTCTGGTTAAACAGTTATAATTCTACGGCAGCATGTTATGCGCTAGGTTTTGGCAAGACAGTTATAAAGCACAATTGTACCTGCAGGAGTAGGACTAGATAGAAGCGAATCTTAATTTAGGCTAGTGGCTTTCATTTGTTTATGTATAAAGAGGAGGACATGTCTATTATTATATGGCCATAACTGACACTTCCAATTATATATGTCTTGAACACTTATGGTGTTTTAGTAATTTGGAAAAGACCTTAGCCATAGGTGGATAACAAACCACGTAATAGATGTGAATACTTGGGTCATTTTGGTTCTGTTTTGAAAGGCTGAATTCAAGGAGGGAGATATTATGCCAAAAAAAAAAAAAAAAAAAAAAAGAGGCACTTTATATTTAGTGCAAAGCTTATAAATATAAGAACAATTTACGCTTAACAACCAGCCATTCCTAGAGGATTAAGAACATAGCACAGTAGCTTTTGAGATGACTAAAAAAACCAAGCAGAATAATGATACATGATCTCATATTTCCTTTTTAAAATCAGATTCTTCGCAATCTACTCTGCATTGCAGAAATAGCATAACCAAAACCTTTATTTGCTGACAAAAATGAAGAAAAACAGAATATACAGAGATGAGGTGGAGCTTTGGTGCCTCTTGAATATTGCATAGTTATCCATGAAGGAAAAGATTCAAATTTAATTGAGGGCGGGCAAGAGCAATATTTTTAAGGTAGAAATATGTTCAAAAGGAAACAAGTACCAACAGGTCTACTCAGAAATTATACCACTAAGTGAGATTGTTCTGGAAGAAAAGGGGTTGAAGAGAAAGGGACATTTGGAAAGTTTTGTCTAAGTGGCTCACTTTTGATGGGTGTATATATATCTGAAATCTAGGCTCAGTTGTGAGCTAGTTGAGATTAAATGTGTGAAACATTCAAGGTGATTCAATTCAGTTCATTTAAACCATGACTGAAAAATAAACAAGTATAAATGTTAAAAATTGCTACAATAATTTTTGACCTTTCAAATATATATTTCAATTTTTAAAATTTAATTAATATATAAAATTTTTGTAAAATAATCCTTCTAAATATTATTACTTCACATAATTTATATGCAGTTTGATATTTATGTAGTAATCAAAATATTTTGCTTTTAAAATTAATCATCTTATTCTACAAAGAAAATCACATATGTCAACTAAATAATTCCAGTCAATCCATCTTTCAAGATTTTAGATTGGAAAATATATTTCCCTATCATCTTGTTCATGCAGCATAGGAGGTAAATGTGCTGTAATTTCTTACATCAACTCATAATAAGTTCTCAATTTTAAATTACCCAGCTCTTGAAATGGACTTTAAAGCAAATAAAATAAAAAAAAAAATCTACTTTGAACTTGTAGAATTAATGTCCTCAAAAGCATAGGATTTAGCACTTCAATGACCTGTGGCTGTAGATGGTTTGCAAAAAATTTCTGTCAGTCTAGTAAGATTGAATTCTTCAATCTTCATTCTTCTTCTTTGATTATGTTTTTAATTAGATTTAGTAAGATGTAAGTTATTTACATCTCATAGTAAGTGGTCAATATTTTTAATTAAGCTATGAATATGTGCAGGAAGTGACATTTTCAAAGCCAACAGGACACTGTTATTGGAATGCCTTACCAAAGTACTCAGTGGTTTGCCTGGAATATGACATTAAAACTCTGTAAAAAAAAGAAAATTCTTTTTATATTCAAGGCAAAATAAGGTAAGAATGAAAATCCTGCTATTCTAGTGACAAATGTTCTTATTCATCATTAGAACTTGTGGGATATCCAAGGCAAAATACCTCAAGGCCTTTGGAGACTATGCACCTGAATGGGGGCAGGGAGTAAAAAGGAAATCAGAAAGGTAACACAGTCAGGGGAATGAAGCACTGGCTTACAGGTACTGCAAAGAAGATGTTGATATAAACACAAGAAATTAAAGCTGTACAAGGTGGCTCTCCACATGTGACTGAGGAAAGGATAAGAAGGCAAAAAGTGGAAGAAGCAGGAGCTCTGTGCACCATGACTTTCTCACCCCAGCAGACTGAAAGGGGTTCATCGTAGGGTGGCATTTTTCTCAAACAGCCAAAATGTTTTCTTCCCCAGGTCTGTGTATTTCTGCTTGTGCCTTATTATGTTTTGTAGATGGCAATGTCTAACTCTTGTTAAGGTTTTACACAAGAGGAAGACCATATTTTTCTACAAAGATATGATTTTTGGGCCACAGAGCAGGGCACCTCTCACTGACAGCACCACCCATCTCTGTGCTGTCTGTGATGTCAGAGCCCTTTCAAGTCTGCACTCAGCTTTGTGCTAACACACAGAGCCACCACCTCTTACAGAAGAGTAACTCACTTATTGTGCCTTGGAAGATGGTTAGGGACAAAGTTTCTGGAGCTCCCTGGTCTTGCTAGATGCATCCCACTGAGCCCACAGCTCCATGCGCTTGACCAGGAGAGACCCTACTCCTTCCACACCATACCAGTCACCACAGACTGCGCTTCCTAAAGGCAACTTTGCTTTATGAACAGCCTGTATCTGTTATTTTTAGTGTTTATTCTATGAACAATTAATAGGAAACAATTATGGTTTTAGGTTATTCAAAAGCAGCATATTCCCAGGTGTCTGAGCTGTTCTGGGCTCCTTTCAGCCCTGTCTGAACCTGCTGAAAAAAACAACGGTAACTGTAACTGTGAGGTCCATTTTCTAAATCAACACCTGCTCAGCAGAAGCCAGACATGCATTCCTGACCTATCAGCAATTTTTGTATTTTAAACTAGTTGTTGCTCATATGGCAGTCCCTCAGCTTGGCTAACTAATAATTCCCTACTGCTTTTCAGACTGACGTTTGCCTGGCTCTTCTTGCCTCACTTACTTGAGATTATTTTTTTCCCAATGTGTGAAGCAAGAGGAAAGATTTGAAGGCTGGTGGAGGGGAAGTATAGGAAAAGAAAGGCATAGCCCAAGTGTGCAGCAATGACTTGGGTAGTCATCGATGTTGACACAGTCCAAGGTATCTGGCCCCAGTCTGCAACACTGTCCTGCAGTCTGTCCATGACCTGAGCAATCAGGGAAAAATGCATCTGAGCCTGGGTCAATTTGGGACCTTTCTAGGACCTTCTCTAAGTAAAATTCTTATGGAATGTGAAGGGTCAGAAAGGATGGAAAATGCTATCTGCCCTTCCAGAAGTCAAGGGCACAATTGCCATGATCTGTGGTGAGCATGACTTCCCTGCCATGCATAAACGTGCTGTGAAATGGGGCACAGAAAGGTAACATCAGGGAGCTGCCTTTTCAAGCTGCCATGCAGTAAGCAGTGGAAGTTCCTCACCAGCACCACTGCTGAGGAATGTTTTAAAGCCTTTTCTATATATTGGTGCATGATTTTTCCTCAGTCAGAAGTGAAAAGCATCCAGCTCAAAATCAGTCACGTTTTTGTTTTCACTCTTTGAGAAGTGATCAATGAAGTATTGCTGCTGCATTGTTATGGCAGCTTTCATTTAGCTGCAGCTGCAATCATTATGTGAGCAAATCAGCTCTCTGCTCTCATTGAATTTGCTCTCTACAGCCCTATAGTTCAGGGAGAGCTGTACCAAAATACATGTAACACTCAGAAGCAAGAAGCCATTTAGAACAGAAACAGCAGTAGAAAAAGATTCACCACAGCCAGCAAAGCTCTGTATTAAATTACCAGTGGTAGATCAAAGGACTACTGCACAGCTTTGAATAATGGAGCTTTGCATCTTTCTCTGACATTCAGACCAAGATTTGATTTAAAAGCTGAGGTGTCCAATCCCTGCTAATGGCACCTTTGAAAAACTCCAGCTGCGTTAACTCTACAGTCCAGGGGAAGAAAACACTCTTCTTTTTCCAATGGAGGTCAGCAGTTAGCAGGAGCATTTACATGGAAAATTCAAAACACTCAGTCTTGATATTGCTGAGTATTGCAGGAGGAAGGAACACCCATTTGTTATTTGCCACAATAGTCAAAAATAGAAAAAAAACAGAGAGAAGATTACAATCATCAGGTGTCTCATCTCTCTACCATCCAGTGTGGGTGGTTCTGTCCCCTTTCAGATGCAACAGCACAAGTACTCATGCCAGTCAAATGGAGCAGTGTCAAAACAGCTGTGGCTTATTTTAAAAAGAAAATTCAGAGCACTCCCTGACTTCCACCTTCTAAACTTCACCTGAACCACATCCCTCAGGGCCCTGTTCCACTTTTTTTGACCAGACAAAGAGTTAGGAAATCCTTGTATCAAGGACAGTACAGCAGTTTTTTCCGTCTAAGCATGAGGGAGGGGCAAGATATATGGAATAGGAGAAGTTCCAATTAATGGTCTGTGAACACATTCTGCACCCAAAAAAATGAATTAAGTATTTCTAAGAAAGAATCCGTTTGTGCAACCACATCTACTTTTTTAATAGAAAAAAGTATAAAATACGAACTTGGCACAATCCTTTAACTGAAACTTGTTAGTCTTAGCTCCTCATTTTCCCTACATCAAAATCCAGAATAGATCCTTCAGCTGCTGGAATTTGGCACAGTTGCACTAGCTGAAGTGGAGTTGTGACAGTTCATGATAGAGGAAGACCTGCGTTCAGCACTGATAAATGCAATGATCGTTGCTGCAGGACCTGAATATTGAAGCTGCCTCCTGGCCCATCAGATGCTGAATACTGTGGAACTTAGGGATGTACCAGCATCCTTCCTGAGACCCTGCCTGCTGCCTGAGAACTGACATATAACCCTTGGCATCAAGTACCGTGATTTCTGTGCTCACAAGACTACCTCTCAGTGAACATGTCAGCTAGGACTTTTTTATTTATATTCTAGACATTCTCCATTTCTAGAAAAATTGCAGCCATTATGGTCACAAAATCAAAGAATTGTTGAAGTTGGGAAGGCTGGCATTTTTAGTCATTAGAAGCAGTTTTTTTCTTGCCCATAGAGAAGACCAGATTCTGAAGTAAACTTTACGTCACTAGACTACTTCCTTTCTTGAAAGTTTTTTCCCTTGGATACTTACAAAAGTACAGAAAAGAAAGTTTAAAATAATACTGTGTTTTAGACAATATAGGTTTACAGAATAATGCACAGTAAATGATATTCTGCAAGTATGCATTTCAACGTATTGTTTACAAGAGACTATGGAATAGATTTATACAAAACACTCCCATTTTCCTTTTTTTTGCATGCACATATTTATGTAAAGACAACATGCATGTGTATACCCATATGAAGCATGTCTGAAACATCAGTTAACTGAGTAAATAAACCTTTTTTTTGATCTCCTCTTCATCACTTTTAGCTAGGTAGTCCATAACTATGGGATTAAGAGGAAAAACCGCTCTGTTACTGAAGTCTCTAAATCAAATTCTGTAGTCTTTCTTCTACAGTTTTGGACTCTTTCTGGGGTGTGTCCCTGTCAGTTATGTGTACCTCTGTATCACCGTAGCATAAAGCAAGGAGTAAAACTTTTGCTAGTGCTAGGAGTTTTCCATCAGCAGCTGAAACATGTAGTTTTTTGATTACTAATGTAGGCCTGAAAAAATAAAGCTTTTCTGCACGTCAATATTAGAGATTTTGCTACTTTTTCCAGTTTTATTTCAAAAGAAATGAGGACATTTATTCCTAAACATAACCTGTTCTTACCTTGTAGTCTTCCAAGGTGTTTCAGGAAAGGGGGAAAGGAAATTAGCTTACTTAGGAAAGCAAAATATTTTTAGAGAAATATCCAACAAAGTAGACAGACATACCATAATATCTGAATTCACAGTGTTTTCAGGAAAAAAGTCTTGCTGTGTCAAGTTTTGTGGTTTTAGCCAAGTCTGGAAAAATTTAGCTTTCAAAATAAGACAGAGTCATCACAGATTAAACTGACCTGTCAAGAGAAATAAATGAGGTAAATTTTTGAATAAATATAAAATAATAAAGCTTCACTTTTTGCTTGAAACTTCACACAAACAAACAAACAATTTCTCAATGGCTGGATATTTTGATATTTGTTTCTCCTTTTAAGAAACCTTGGATCATAAGAACAAGCAGACAGATCAGAGAGATAAACTGTTCCAGGGGAACTAAATACCAAGAGCTATTTATTAGATATGGAGCACCAAGGCTCATATGGCTGGATGCAAAGAGTTCCAATTGTAAAAAAACTCATTTCTGATCTGCTCTCTTGCTGATAAACTGTAATTGGGGCCTGATTGAATATGAGGAGACTGTCATTCTTTTCTACCCAGTCTGACCTAACAGCCCTGGTCATTTCCTGCCAGAGACTGGAATAGGCTTTCTCAATCACCAGCAAAATGCATTTAGCTTGCTGAGAAAAAGCTCTTGAGCAGTATCTTGAAACGCTTCTCATTTATTAAGCAAAATGGAATGCAGCACACAAGGGAAGCATTTGAAAAGTGGACCAGCATTTTAAATAAGGATTCAGCAGCAGATCATCAGCTAATCAGTGCCATTTATTTGATTATTTTTTCAACCTCTTGTGCAAATGCTATCCCAAAGTCCTCTGACACCATTGATGGCAGGATCCTTCACAACCATATCTCCCACTGTCAAGACATACGAAGCAACTCTGTACAGGCTTCTTTTATCATGCAAGTATAGATGAAGTAAAGCAGCAATAGAAAATTCAGGTTTTTCTCTGGGTTTGCTCCCGGCCCTTGCTCCCATCCTGATTTAAGGCTGATGGGGAATTTCAGCTTGGAGTTACCTCTGGAGTCCCGCCGGGGTTTCAGGAAGGCCTCTGTAGAACATTGCAGACTGCCAGAACGGTGGCCCTGGACAGGTTACCAGGCACGCCACCAATATGGCTTGACCGGTAGTGGCTAGCCGGCCGGGG
>VZTJ01006251.1:185023-258016 GCA_013397795.1 Orthonyx spaldingii | reverse complement strand
CCAATATGGCTTGACAGGTAGTGGCCAGCAGCCGGGAGGTTAATGTGGTGACAGGGGAGGCAGATCCACACTGGCCACTGAGGACGCCTCCCCTGCTGATGCTGAGCTCCAAGCACTGCGGTCCTGCTCTGGTTACACAGCCCACTCTTCACCAGCTCGTCAACTGCCTAACTTCCTTTTTGTGTCTTATAGCCACAGAAGAGTGTTTCCACTCTTCTGCCATAACATGAGGTTAACACTTGTGTCCTTTGGAAGAGAAATGTGCCTGAACATATTTTACAATGTTTTAAACCCTGTTGGAAAGTACAAATAGCTCTCCTAGGACACTTGGTTCTGGAATTTGGTAAACCCTATTCTGAAGTAATTAGCTCTTTCTTCAACACAGAAACAACAGGTTGAAGATAGGAGAGGCAAGTGGCATTAGCATCTCAGGACACACAGCGGTGCACTGGCACTGCCTAGAGAGGTAATTTTGGGAACCTTTGTCTACAGCTTTGGGGAATGCAGCTGACCTCAAGTTCTCCCATGCTACTTTTCAATTCCTAAGGCTTAATACAGTGTCCTGGTTATAAGAGTTGGGTGCCAATTTAGGACTATGTGGCTGTAACCACACTGTGTATTCTACTCCCCTCTACCTTGTTTCTGATGAACTGCTAATGATGGTTTGTTTCCAGGAGCTGTCCGGTTCACCCCAGACACCTCAGGCTACAGGCTGGGTGTTAAATGAGGTAAGGAAAAAGAGGCAACCCTGCAGGCAGGGTATTGTTTCTTTTACTTCACACCTGTGACTCAGCTGTGACAACACCCTCTAGGAAGCACCAACACAGTTACACCCATCCTGAGGGGTCATCTCTGCTGATGGGCCATCATGGACTCAATGGAACCAGCAGAACAGGCAGCTGCAATGACTTAAACCATCAAGGACTTCCAAATATCCCGTGATTCACAGTATTACTTCATTCCATTGTGAAACTCCCTGCCCCAGAGGAGATACTGAGCATTCCCACCTGAACCTGAGCGCATAAATCTGTGGGTTTGGGAGCTTGGGACAACACCACCACCACCTGTTAGATCCAGAGGAGCACCAGAACTTCCACAGGACCACTGCTTTTGACAAGACTGTGACCATCACTTCAACAGGACTGTAACCACCCCTTGATAGGACTGTGACCATCACTGACCAACAGGGTACCAGATGTACTCTGACTTTGTGTGTTTAAGACAATTCTCTGTGTATTGTTGCATTTATTGTAATCTTTCTATTAAATTGTAGCTCTGACCTGAAATCTCTCTTAAAAGTAGTTGAGTGGGGTTTGTTTTTCCAGCCGGTTTACTTTCAAAGCATCACATACAGCAGTTTAATTTTAGCTGTCCGTTTTTCAACACTACTTTATGAAGAGTATTTTTGTTGGCTGACCTGATCTGCAGAAAGTCTTGGATACCAGTTTTGTGAAATGACCCCCTTTACAGAGGGCCCACAGTGAAATAAAGTTTTGATTGTAACAATTTTGTTCTGTCATTATTCCACTGAGCATCACCAAAAGATCTGTCTCTCTACATAGACATGTTCAGATAACACAAGGTCTCCTGCTTCCTCTTCACTCTCCTTTTTTTTGCTCTTTTGAGACCATTCTAATAACTGGTAAACCCGTGACACTACTTTTTACTTCACATGGCTTTCCATTAAATCTTTTATGAGCCTTTAGCTGCTTCACTCATGACTTTCTTGTGGTTGGGGTTTTCTGCCATGCAAAACAGCCTGCTGTTCCATCAAAAACACTCGTGAAAATCCATCTGTTTTGTAAAGAAACCTATTATCATTAAATATTGTACTTTTTTGTTCTGGCCAGTTATTGGGGAGACTGTATTACACAAACTTTATCCTTAAATCAAAAGGAAAGGCTTATTGTACTTGACTTTCATTTTCCATCTACAGCAAAGCATCACGTGTACTTATTATACCCATAAATAATATGCAATACAGTTTTCTTTAGCAGTGCCTTATTAGTGACTTATTGGGAAAATAATTATCGAAACCTAGTGAGAAGAGGTTGAGTTGTGGCAATTTATTCACATTTTTATGCATAGCAGATAATACTTCCATTAGCTTCCATTAGCTGCAGGAGCACAAAGAATTTCAGAAATTCAGTGTTGTGTGTATTGTTCACTTCGACTTGAAGCTGAGTCATAAAAACATGCGTTTTGGAGAGCACGTATCTGATTAGACCTGGAGGGATGATCTATATGTTTAATCATCTTGCTCAATTCTAATAAATATCATGTTGTAGTGTGCAATAATGTGTAAATTTTGTTCAAAGATGGAAGTAAACTCAAAGAGATGAACCTAGATTCCCTTATTTTTTATAGATGTGGTGTTTAGGACTAAGAATTCATTTAGATACATCAAAAGAAAACAGGATAAATATTTACTGACACTGAATAACATATGGTCCATTTAAAGCTTAAGATTTGTAGTATGAATGGAGGGAAGGAGTGGAAGAGCACAAAAAGAGAAGTGTGTACTTTTTCTCCTAATCTGTGTTTTAGAAATCAGACAGATCAAATTATTCCCTTGAGATATCTGACAGGGAGAACATTTACAGTTCAAAAACATTCTCTTACAATGAAGATTTGAAAATTTAGTTTTCCTATAATTGCAAGCTCGTTTTGTTATGCTTGCTAAGATGTGCAAGCTAAAAACATACCATAGTTCAAACATCACCATTAAGTCAAGAACAGAAATACATATCTCTCATTCAAAGTTATTTGTGTATGCATATGACTGTTTAGTGTTTCAAGTCTGCCTGATTGTCCCTGTGCTACTCTTACAATAATTAACACCTGATAATGCTATCTTCTGTGTGTGAATTAATTTGATAGGGAAACATGCAGGGGCAGGAAAATCAGAAGTAATTAAAATGCTCAATTTTACTATCAGTAGCTCCATGGGAGATAAAGCTGCAGGTTGACCTCATCACCTCAGAGGTTTTCACTAACTTCAACAGTAAACATGTATACTTAGCCACTTTATATTAAAACACCCAAGCTTTATCACACACAGACAAAATCCAGTACACAAAAGAAAAAAAAGAGTAATTTTTTTCTGAAGTAAAAAAACCAATATTTTGTTTGGACAAAATATGAAATTAAAAAGGGGAATAAAAAAGATGTAGCTGTAATATAACAACTCCAGTATACAATGAATGAAAACTCTGAAAAGAGCAATAAAGAAAAAGACTGCATGTGCTTGGTAGCTTCAGAAGGTGGTGTTACTTAGAATTATGTGCATAAAAGGAAGACTACCTCCCAAAGCAGCAAAGCTATTGAAAAGAAAACACAGCATCAATTAAATGAAATTGCCTATGTAGGCAAAAAAGCAAGATTAAAACCACAGGTCCTCTCTAGACAGGAAAGTGAATAAATATATATCTCAGAAGACCAGGTATTTGGATAAAACCTGGTCTCTCCTGAAGACACACTTCGGTTCAAACCTTAAGCCTTTTTCTGAGCAGCACATCCCTTATCCTGATGGCCTTTCGTTCCAAGAGCATCCTTTAGCCCTCTGAATATATGTTCTAATACAAAAAGTCGGTCTTATTCATTGTTCTTACAATGAATTGTGAGCACTGTGTTTTTATATAAAGGATGTGAGGTACCTTGCTGTTTAAGACCTTTATCTGGTTTGGCATTAAAGAATTAATTCCTGTTCTAATCCAGTTGCTTCTTGGTTGTTGACTGCCCTTTGCTGTGGTGGAACAATAGATCAAGACAGTTGCACACCTACAGCTGAACCTTTTTCATCCAAACAGTGTCAGCTTATGAAAAAAATGATACTACTTTTATGTAATGCCTCATACCCCTTCATATAAAACATATTGTGAAGCTGCCAGAGTTGTGTTCTAAAACAGATTAACAACAGCACTTTTCTTGTTATGGAAACCTAACTCTGAGATGAAGCTTTTTGGTATATGGAAAATGCCAGAAACCCAGGCAATTTTTAAGCAGTGATATTCCATTTGGTAAAACTTGAGTGTATAATTTGCTCTAGTATTTAATTATGTTTTAGCTTTTTACTTCTAAATTAAGAAGACTTTTAGGTACACATTACCACAGAGAAAGTCACAATTAAAACTTAGCTCAACCTAAATACCAGCTAGGTTACTACTATACTATTTAGCTGAAACAAGTATTTGCCTTGTTTATTTCCTGCTGTTGAACCTTGCTATCAAAGGAGCCTCTGGTCCATCACTCATGGGTCATGCTCATGTTTCTGCATAACCAGGAATATAGTGTAACAAACTACAGGCAGTTTCTGAAATATATGTTGGATTTTCCTTGCTATAGCCAGCATAAGCGAAATCCACAAGTCTGGTACTCTATGTGCAATGCTTTACCAGACTGGTGGTTGATTCTTCTCCATACCACTCACAAGAGAAAGGGAACGACAGGAAATGTTGTAGCATCAAAATTGATATATGTATTAGCAAAGCTGTATAATATCTATCTATCTATCTGTCTGTCTGTCTGTCTATCTATCTATCTCTCCGTCTTCACATGTTGAACATGTTTCATAATATACTTTTTTTTTGCACATACAGCATATCTCACTGTATGTAAGAAGTTCTTTGGGTGGGAGAGTACAATGGAAAGCTCTCTGCGCATTAACTGTCATTTCAGAATGACTCTAGAAAGCAATCCCTTAAATCTCCAATGCTATCTTTCTGACACGCTTATAATCTCTGCAAATTGATTGTAAGAGCAGTGAACAAACCTGTCAGGAATTCTGGCTCTCATAGCTCTAATTTGAAGGAGCATGTAACATGCTGAAGCTGACTGGGAAGCTGCAAATGGCTTGTTAAGCACCACTGATAGCATAGGGTTAAAATGTTTTTAAAAGCATAGGCCTCGGGCCTTGGGAACGGTAATAGATATTGTATCTGCTGAAGGCAGTGAACAGAGTGAACCTGCACAGGGCGAACCTGCACCTGGGCACCCACCTGTAGAGTAGCTGATGTGATGATTACTTGATAAACATAATTAATCACAACAAGAATCATGAGAAAGGATTAACAATACTGTGAAACTCTTTTGGGAAGGGGGCTTAAACTCAATCTTGGGTGAAAACAGTATATACAATAGAACAATGTTAAAGTTGATGATTAACATATGATTGAATAGCAGTTATGTAAGGGAGAAGTAAAAAATAAAATCTATTCTGAAACCATGTTGGGACTTTGATTTGGGTCTGAGCCCCTGGTCCCCAGAGCATTCTCAATAAAAGCACCGGCATAATCATTTTGTGGTTATATTTTTCTACGCTAACACCACTGATAAAATACAGACTGTAGTGATGCACCACTGTTTGTCAGACCTTAACACAACCCGTGACTGATATTAGACCATTTTGCTGCTAGGATTGCCTTGCTATCTTACCAAAATTGAAAGTCACTGCAAAAGGAATGGAGGACCTGTGTAAAAAACAGTAATTCATGCTGCTGACCTTCGAGCCCAGACAAATTCTCTTGGTCCTACAATTTGGAGGGGTAGTGACAGTATGTTGTCATGGGTAGGGGCTGTATTGCCTACGAGAGTTTCTCTGCACCCAAAGCTCTGTGCTGTACTCCTTGTCACTCCAGTGGAAGCATCACACTTTAAACCCTGTACTGCTCTGGCCATGGCCATGGTACCTGATAGGATGCCAGTGAAGCAAGGGAATGGGAGATGTCTTGAGAAATCCTAGATGGAGGCTATTTCACTGCACTGCATTAAAGGTCTGAGAGATGCAGATGTCCTGGCATGAGACCAAGTAATTGAGACAAAATCAAATACAGAAGATCTGACAGGCTCACAGTAATCTGCCTATATGTCATAAGAAATCTTTCCATTTAATACCTCTGTGTAAGGCTTAAAATTTAGAGGGGTCTTGAATAAATTTTTAGCCCAATATCCAGGTTCACAAGGTATTGGCTTATAGAAAAGTCAGCAGGACAAAACCTAATGCTTTTTTGCAGTTCCGTATAAGCATAAAGAAGGGGCAGGCTCTATTTCAGTATGTGCTAATAACCCTGAGGGGAGTCTTATCTGAACATCTACCATGGAACTTGCTCCATGTCCCTGGGTGTGGGAGCCTCATTTGGGCTCTTGCCTGGGAATGCAGTCTGTGCCTGAGCTGAGTTAGGGTAGTCCATTTTTCCAACTCTGTCTCGTGCATGGCCTTAGACATATTTCTGGATAATGTGTTTCCTGAATGGACTTTAGCCATATATTGTAGCTTGTCTCCAGTCCTGCCTTTGGCCAGGTTGGCAGGATGGACTTTGGGTCCATGTTGCAGACTTGCCTTCAGCTGTATCTGTGGTATCATCACTTTTGCTCCTGCCTGAGCTCCCTATTGTGTCTGGGACTGTTGATGGACCCTGTCACTAACACCATGGCCTCTGTGGGACTGTGCCTCATGGATGAAGGTGTGTGTTGTGCTGGGGTTATCCTTGACTCATTGCTTGCCTGTAGCAGCCCCTTGCAGCTCCTTGCTCTGTACCTTCAAAGCTTTGCGTATAGTTTAAATGCTGCATGTGTCAGGATTTGCACACACATCTAATCTGATAACCAATTTATAGGCAAATTGTATTTTGGCTACCCAAACAGGCAGTTAGAAATGTAAACTGGCCATTTGAGTGCCCTTGGCTAGTCATTGTACACAACATTCAGCAGTTTGCAGGAGATTTGCCAATGTCTTTGAAACTTGAACACTGGAGGCTGGGACTGTTGTCTCTGCTGAACAGGAAAGATGGAATACTTCCTTTCAGTAGTGATTTTTTTCTCTTTGCAGTGTTTCATCTTGTCATTTCTGTGTTGGAACAGTGCAGGGCCTAGTGTACTGGCTGTACAGGCTCTACTCCTCCCTCATGGCGGTACTCTGATATTAGCAATTAGCAGGCACTACAAAAATCAGCTGAGCTCTTTGAACTAAACAGCTTCTCATAAACAGAGTGAGTTTGTCTGCTGTTTAAGTCAGTCACAGGCTCCAGACTGTGTCAAGATTTACTCATGCAAATTAAGAGATCACAGTGGGTAGTAGACAACATGGGAATAGTCTCTTTAAAATTTGAAAACCAAAACCGAGGAACGAAGGGCTGTAGATGGAAACTATAACAAGACCTATAGGAATAAAACTGTTTTATTTAGCTTTGTAAGTGTTTTACCGAAGTTCAGGCCAAAGTGACTTTCCTTGCTTCTTCTTGGCACCCTCACATGACAGTGTTTGAGTGGTTAGTATTTCAATAACTGAAGGAGGCCTTCAAGTAATACAGTGAATATCTGGAATTTTTTCTGTTCACGTGCTTTTAGAAAATTAGGTTCTAACTATACTTTTTTCTTCTGTGAGCCTGCAGTTTGGAATATTTCAGTCCCATCAACAGTTTCAACTTTCTATTTTAAAAATATTTCTGTTGTAAGAATGTTGGAACAAAGCTCAGTTTTGAGAAAGTTTTGGTTTAAGTCAGAATAGTTTGCTGCAGATGACCCCTCTTTGGGCTTAGTCCGTAAGCCCCACTCCCATTGCAGACTCCATCTTGGTGCAGCAGGGCTCTGGGCTGCCAAATTTGCACAGACTCAGAATAAGAGGTTCTTGTCTTCCTCTCTCCCCTAGTAAGTGGAGTTCCCCAGATGCCCACTGTGATGAGATTATCTGCTGAAGCCTCATGGACCAGTTGCTGGACTGGCTTCGGAGGACGACCCCACCGCAATTGAGCAAAGGCAAATGGTCCCGCTTCCTTCCCCCACCCAGGGGCAATCTTTCGTGGGTGCATGAGATCATGGCAACTGTTTCCATACATCTTTATAAACCTTTCATCCTGGCAAGAAGTAATGAGCAAAAAAGTTAATAAATAAATCAAATCTACTGGCTCTGAGTTTGCCTATAATTCACTAATTTCCAGGGACTGAACCCAGCAAGCCTAGTTGTTTCCAATATCCCTAGATGTAACACCACTGAAGAACACTTTTGCATAGGTATGTAGTGACAGATTGCTATTTTAAGCAATTAGGGTTGGAAAACATGGAGCAAGTGTTAGCTCTCTTAATCTTTTTATCCTGGCTCAACTCATCACTGACAGTTGCAATACAGGCGTGAGGAATGAACTGGGAAAATCCAATTTATGAACCCTCAGAGGTTCATTTCAAAGGACTCATGAAACAAAAATAATCACCACTGCTCAGGCATTACAACTTACACATACTCCTTCATTCTCTTTCATCAACAATTTTTTTCACCAGACAGACTTCAGTATATAACTCAAAACAGTGCTGAACCAAGTCAACAGGAAGAGGCAAGTATTCCGGTGTAATATGTTTGTTTTGTGGGGAGAAAACTCTCTTGCCATAGTACATTATTGTTTTTATCCACTCCCCTCTCTTCCTTCCCACTTCTCCCTCTTCCAGTTTTATTTTGATATTTGGAGGATTTGCAAAGCTTATTTTATAAAACTTCTCTTTTTGAAGGGAGAACTGAGGCACCAAGTGAAACTGCAGATGATATCAAATTGTCCCTGTTAAAAAGTAAGGTATTGCCCATGTCTAGGCTACTGATTGCAAACCAGTTATGTAGCAAGCCAGTCTTACAGGAACACCAGGTCTTCAGTCCTGTAAAACTGTGAGACTAACATTGGTGTCTGCAGAGTAATACAGCTGACAAACTGCGACATGACATGGGAAAAGAAGATAATCACTGGAAATTTGTTTATCACGCGGGTTGTACTTTGGTATTGAAGAGCTATTCCACTACTGCAAATGATGTTATGAGAGGCAAAATTAATAATTAATTTCCTTAGACCCAAGGTTTTCTTGTTTTCCCGAGAAATGCAGCAATCTTTCAGCAAGGAGATTGGTTTAGTTAGCAGTGACTGGCCTGATCTGTTTTTTGTGGTAACACTTGAGTAGCGACTAACCTTGGTGACCTTCAGAGTTCCCTCCTCAGTGTTTCAATGATATTCTGCCATCCTACACTTTTAAAAGGAATTTACTACATCTCTTCAACGGATGTCAGTCCTCACCATTCCACATCTCTCTCCCTCTCATATTTGATGTTTTCACAGAATCATAGAATGGTTTTGGTTGGAAGGGACCTTGGAAAAATGTTTCATCAAATCACTCTGGAATGAGCAGGGACATCTTCAAAATCACAGAATCACAGCATGGATAAAGTTGGAAGGTACCACAATGGGTTGCCTGATCCACCCTCCCCGCTCAAACTGTTGTGCTAGAGCACATAGCACAGCATTGCATCCAGATGGTTCTTGAATATCTCCAGGGAAGTAGATTCTAAAACCATTCTCTTCCAGTGCTTGCTTACCTGCACAGTAAAGAAAATCTTTCACCAGGTGGACCCTTCTGTTCTCCAGTTTCTGCCCACTGCCTCTTGTCCTATTGCTTGGTACCATAGAGAAGAGCCTGGCTCTTCCCTTGATACCCTTCTTTCAGATAATCACAGGCACTGGTTGGGTCACCTCTCAGTCATCTCTTCTCGAAGTTGAACTGGCCCAGCTCTCTCAGCCTTTCCTCATATAAGAGATGCTCCAGTCCCCCTATCATCTTTGTAGCCCTTTGTTGGACCCACTCTAGGAGCTCCATGTCTCTTGCCTCCTGAGGAGCCCAGAACTAAGAGCCATGTCTGGCTGTTTCTTGAAAGTCTCCAGGGATGGTGACTCCATTCTCCCTGGGCTGTCCCTTCCAATTCTTCACAACCTCTTGCATGAAAAAATTTCTTCTCATGTCCAACATGAACCTCATCTGGTGCAGCTTGAGGCTATGTCCTCTTGTCCTGTCACTGGTTGCATGGGAGAAGAGACCAACCCCCACCTGGCTACAGCCTCCTTTCAGGCTATTGTAGAGAGAAATAAGGTCTTCCCTGAGCCTCTTCTACTCAAGGATAAAAAACCCAGTTCCCTCAACTGGTCCTCATTGTGCTCCAAACCCTTCCCCAGATCTGTTGCCCTTCTCTGGACTTGCTCCAGCTCCTCAATGTCTTTCTTGCACTGAGAGGCCCAACACAGGACACAGCACTTGAGGTGTGGCCTCACCAGTGCCAAGTACAGGGGACAATCCCTGCCCTGCTCCTGCTGGCCACACCATTGCTGATCCAGGCCAGGATGCCATTGGCCCTCTTGGCCGCCTGGGCACACCCTGGCTCATGTTCATCTGCTGTCACCAGCACTCCCACGTCATTTTCCACTGGGTAGCTTTCCAGCCACTCTGCCCCAGACTGTGGGGCTGCCTGGGGTTATAGTGACTGCACTAGGCCAAGTGGGTGCACTTGGCCTAGTTGTGACTCAAGGGCACTTAGCCTTGTTGAACCTCATGGCCTTGACCCATCAATTCAGCCTGTTCAGATCCTACTGCAGAGTCTTCATTCCCACCAGCAGATCAATAACCCACCCACCTTGGTGTTGCCTGAGAATGTTCTGAGGGTGCACTCAATCCCCTCACCCATATCATCAGTCAAGACGGTAAACAGGACTGGCCCCAATATTGATCCCTGAGGAATACCACGAGTGGCCACAATGGCACACTGCTGGCTCATGGACAGCTTGTTGTCCACCAGGATCCCCATATCATTCTCTGCAGAACTATCAGGTTGTTCACAGCCCAGTCCAACCTGATCTTGAATGTTTCCAGGGATGAGGTATCTATCACCTCTATGAGATACGTTTCATTTCACCACTCTCATCATAAAAAATGTCTTCTTTTATCTAGTCTGATTTTCCCCTCTTTAGTTTAAAAACATAATGCCTTGTCCTGCTAACAGGTTCTGTTAAAATGCTTCATCTCTCTTATAAGCCCCATTAAATACTAGGGCAATAAGGTCTCCCTGGAGCCTTCTCCAGACTTAACAACCCCAACTGCCTCAGTCTTTCCTTGTAGGAGAGGAGTTTCATACCTCTAATTATTTTTATGGTTGTCCTCTGGACACACTCCAGCAGGTCCTTGTCCTTCCTGTGCTGAAGACTTCAGAGCTGGACACAGCACTCCAAGTGGGGTCTCACCAGAGTTAAGGTGAGGGGAAGACTCCCTTCCCTTGTCCTGCTGACCATGCTGCTTTGGATGCAGGCCAGAATAGAATTGATTATACAGGCTGAAAATGCACATTGTTTGGTCATGTCCAGTTTTTCATTCACCAGTACCTCAAGTCCTTGTCAGCAGGGCTTTTCTCAATCCCTTCAACCCCTACCCTATATTGTTACCAAGGGCTATCCTGACCCAGGTGAAATACCTCACAGTTGGCCTTCTTGGACCTCCTGAGGTTCATATGGACCCACTTCTCAAACTTGTCTTGATCCCTTTGAATGACATTCTGTTCCTCAGCTGTGTTAGCCACAGTGCTCAGCTTGGTGTTGTCTTCAAACCTGCTGAGGTTGCACTTGATCCCACTGGCTATTAAAAAGCCCTGGTCCCAGTACGGACCCCTGAGGGATACCACTTGTCACTGATCTCCACCTGGACATCGAGCCATTGATGACTGGTCTCTGGATGTTCCATCCAACCAATTTCTCATTCACCAAACACTACACCCACAAAATCCAACTCCTCCAATTTCAACAGAAGGAGAATGTGGGGGTGGAGGTGGGGGAGGGCGGGAGGCCTATGTTAAAAACTTTGTAGAAGTCAGATAAATGACATCTGTAATCTTTGTCCATTGATGTATGCACTCCACCACAGAAGGCCAGTGGTTGCTCAGGCAGGATTTCCCCTGGGTGAAGCTGTTCTGGCTGTCTCAAATCAATTCCACGTCCTCCATGTTCCTTAGCACAGCTTCTAGGACGACCTGTTCCATCATCTTCCCAGGCACAGAGGTGAATGAGGCTGACATGCTGGTAGTTTCCAGGGTCCTCATTTCTACCTTTTAAAAGTATGGGTACAATATTTCCCTTTTTCCAGTCACTGGGGACTTCATCTGATTGCCATGACTTTTTCTGCTGGTATCAAGACGTTTGCTTACACATTGCACTAGGTGTAGTTTTGCAGCCTCCCACCTGTGGTAAAATTGCATTTATGCATGGCAATTTTACGCATGTCCTAATGACAGCTTCATCTTCCCTCTCAAATCGGTCTTGTCTTTCACTTTGGTTTATCAGCCTATTGACACACATCAATTGCCTTTTTTTCTCATCCTTCAGTCTGGCAGATCAAGTGATCCAGACTCATTTAGCCTTATCTGCATGCTGGCGGCCTTTCATGCCCTGAGTTAACCTTCACATTCATGATGATACTGTAGGTAGAATTCAGGAAGTGCTGCAGCTAATACCTGCTACAATGGCACTCTTCTGTCACAAAATATTTTCTGTTGTATTGCAGGAAAACATTTGCTTTGCTTAGTGCCTGTGTTTCACTGATGGTGTTATAGAGTCTGGAATTAGCTAACATGCCTTTTTAATTTCAAAATGATCTTCTAAGAAGTTATAAAAGGAGTTCTAGGAATTTCTTGCATTGACATTATTTTGCACCTTGTATGAATTCATTTAATCAGCCAGAATTATCCCTTGAGGTCATGTAGCAATTTCTGCATGATATTCCAATGTTCCTTTTTTAATAATGACTTCTAATATTATACCATCTGTACTTTTCATTAGCAGATCTATGTGCTCAGGTGAGTTCCATAATGACCTTATATTTTCTAGTTGTTTTCACCCATTTTCCGCTGAGTGTTTCTTGCAAACACTTTGCTGGACACTTTTCCCCTTTAACTTCCAACATGTATCTTTCTACCTTCTATTTGCAAATAAATTATCTTTAAATTCCTCTGCTAGTTGGCTAACAGTTATTCAAATGTGCCCTCCAGGCAATTTTCAAAAAAGGAAAGAGTGCTAATAGAGGAGGAAAGTTGAGAAAGCAAGCAGCAGCATTCCCTTCCCATTCCTCTGCTCAAACAGCAGCCAAGCAAGAAGTAACTAAAACATCAAAGTCGGATTTCTGGTCACACACTCATGTATGCTCAGAGTCCTGTTTGGGGAGCATAAGGAAAGAACGGCAGAAAATAAAAAATTATACAGGTGAGCTGCTGTTCTGTTTTCCTGTTTATCTGTTGTACCACTATCCTCCAACACTCATTCTAGTCTACATAGTTCACAGGCTTCTTGAGATGTGAATATCTTTTACTGTTAGTGTCTGTGTTTATGTGTTAGCATGGTCTTGACAACTCGCTTCTGAAGATCCGCACCCCTCAATTCTTAAGAAACAAATTACTTAGAGCAGGTTGCAGTGTTTGCAGTAGCAGCAAAGTGCTTGAAGCTGGAAACCTGACTTGGTTCTGGTATCTAGACTGAAGGCAGTCCTCTGGAGCCAGCATGCCTGGGATATTGTATTAGGAGCTCCTCTTTTCTCTTAAGGCCTAACTATGGTTAAGTGATGAAGAAATGAATCTAATCTAAATGTGTGGCTACCCTACGGTCCATGTTAATTAAACTGTAACAGAGAGTGAATTGGTAACTTTATTTTATTCAGTGAGATCAAGCAGACAAGTAAAACAGTAATTAAAAAGAACATCCTCTGTGCTCTTATCATGTTGCTTGGTATGTTTGCTTGCTTGTCATAGAAACACAGGTTGCAAGGGAAATCTGAATGCAAAGGTTGCATTCAGTTATATACATTGTACAAAGCTGAACATGCTAGCATCAAAATGTATCAAGGCCTTTTATAAATGGCAATTAAGTGCTTCACAGAAGGTAGAAACAATGATTTCCTCTCCTCCTCCCCCGCCCCACCCCAGTTATTAGTAGATAGTATCACTGACAAATAGCAGGCTAAATCAGAATCCTTGGACATGCCACTTAGCAATTTATGTACTTATAGGAAACCTTTAATCCTGAAACCTTAGTAATGTTCTATCTGGGAAAATCAACATTATAAATTAAAAAAAGTCCAGTCTATTTTCCTTAAGGATGAAATATATCCTCTTCTTTATTAGGATGGAATCTTTTGCTGCGGGGATACTTGAGGAAACTAATACTAACCTTCATGATTTAGGTCCTGTAGAAAGGGAGCATCACTAATTTCAGTGGAGTTGTCACTGATCTGTAAAAAGGCAATGACCTGAAAGTAAGTCCTTCTGTAAGTTTCAAACACGAGCTATCATGTTAAGAAATCCAAAGAAAGAATATGGGTGCTATTAGACTTCTGCTGGGAGTGCCTCTGTGAAACAGGTCTAGTGCTATTTCAAATATTGTGGAGGTCACCTCTGCCTGCTGTCCTGGGAGGAGGCGAGACCACTGACTGCTCTCCAGGGCCCGATAGACAAGAATGTTTAGGAACTTCTCTGCTCCTTACAAACCTAGACTGGTCTCCCTGCACCCTTCTACCAAGGTCTGTCACCTTGGAAGCATTGCTCACTGCTTCCCCAGCAGCAGGATGGCACAGGAGCATGGCTACCATTCAGCTGTACTGGCAGCTTCTTCCTGCAGGGGAAAAATGGTGTTTGCTTCCACAGCACGGGCCTGCAAAAGAAATATACTGCTTTTCCTAAAGAGACACATCAGTTCTGTGCTAGCTCTCATATCTGTAGTGTATTACTCATTGATTGTTCATGCAGTCCTGGATCTCTAATGACATAGCTGATTTTTCCTTCCTCCCCCCTCTCCCCAGTTTGTTACATAGACTAAAAGCTGCAGATCTCTACCATGCTTAGCAGTATTTGTTATTTATCAACAGGACTGAATGGACTTTGAGACCATTCAGACCAGAGAGCTTTGAAGTTAGGCAAATCTTGCAGGATTCAACTCTTACAAATTTGTATAAATAGGGATCTGGTGTGAAGGAGATTGACTTGCAGGCAGAAGTGTAGGACTATAGGGAATCATGAAAAGGCATAACATATGGGGCAATTCTCACTGTTTCTCCCGAGGAGTCTAACCTTAGGTGTTCCTTGATTTATAAAAGAGAAGGTCTGACTGTTCCTGCCCAAGTATCCGCTGAATAAAATTTTCCTCAAGAACTAAAATCTGATGCTTATTGGTAAATATTTAGGAGCCTGGACCCCATGGAGATGTCTAACTGGTGGGCTGCAGCTATGTCATAACCACCGTTGCTGGAGAATTCTTAAGGATATTCTTCCATTTCATTAACTCAAGACACAGAAAAGGGATGTAACAGTTGTGATTTTCTTTAAAGAGTAGGATTATCTGAAGATGAGAGTAATTACAAGTTTTCCCTCCAGCTACTCATGTGAAGGCAATTTCGATAAAGCTTTGAAAAATGAGAAAGCAGTATAGCACAGAAGGAACAGAGAGAGGTTATGCACATAATCACTAAACAGTTCAAATTAAAATTTCAAAGAGGTTAATGCATCTAGTCAAAGTCAATCTTCTACCCTCCATGTTTACTTCTACTGCTCATGATTAGGGTGAGTTCAGAATTCGGGTGAGATGAAACTTATTATACTAACTTTGTAACTAAAGATGGCTTAATGGATAAAACCGCTTTGTGGAACCAATGTGTATTTGGATGGATAATTCATACACCATAAAACTATTCATCTAACAGAATTTACAATTGAAAAGATTCAGGACCTCATTCTACTTGTATTAAATCAATTATAAAGCTGCTCTGAACTTCAGTGGGAGCTGAATCAGGGCATAAGTCATGAATATTACACACTAAAATGAAAGATTTTTAAAGCTAGTAATGACACAGTGCAAGGCAGGCAACTGGTAGTCCATAGCCTGTGGCCTGGGCCATTACACAAGTTGCTCTGCATCATTCCCATCCAAAGGTGACAGGTTTTGTGCTGTGAAACAGGGATTGCACTATGCCCCATGACCAGCTTTTCTGATGGGTGAGATTTCTTCTCTGAACTGTTTAAAGAGTTTATGCCCTCACCTCACAGGGGCCACTCAGCTTTTAGGAGAAAGGTGAAAGTGGTGAAGAGTGTATTGTTGACTTCAGATGAAGAAGTACATACTTTGTAAAGGATTTTTAAAAATTATGTATCTCAGACACAACATTATTGTGTCTTCAGGGCAGAAATTGGCAACCTATATCCAATAACAAGAGCTGACAAACACTTGCTGCAGAAATACCCCAGCACTTCTGTCAGGAAAGCAACGAGGTGCACAAGAATATGGGTTTGTTAGAAATGGGAAGCCTGGATTATGGATCTCCATGCTTGTTACAAAATGCCTTCAGACTTGTCCATCTGCATGAGGTTGAAAAACAATCCCACAAACTGGCTATTACTTGATTCTCTTGTTTTAACTGTGAGCCATTCCTTAGGGAAAGGAGGGAAGAAAAGGACTTTTATAAACATGGAATAAAAACTCCCGTGTTTAGCAAAACTTTCTATCTCTCTAATTGTTTATTTAAAGCCCTCCCTGGACCAAACATGCTTTCTAAAAATGTCAAATTCCCTATCAAAATAAGATTTGTCTGATGTTCAGGGCACTGTCTGAGCAGGACAATGGAAAAAGTGCCAGCAGAAATAAATGTACTGTCTTTCAGACAGCTGAAGACAAAACAGTCCCAATGGATTTTGTTTAAAAATATTTTCAAAAAATGAGGAATAGGAAAAGTACACTGAAAAACACAGAATGCCAATTAATTTAATAGTTTTTTTGCAAGCTTAGTTTACAGTAAGTAGCACTTACATGCTAAAAACTGCTCAGAGAGATTGGCTACTTTGATATTAATATAAATTGTCACTAAACACTTTGTGTTTTAGAAGAGTGACTGCTCCAAGAGTTTACATCTCTCACCAAGGTGGACAGAGAAGGAAAAGCAATGTGCTTTTGCCTATAAACAGTCTGGAACTAGAAAGAAAATTAGGAACTATTGAAAATGTAATCTAAAAGTTAAACGGCCCTTCTGTGACAAGGGTTATAAAAATATTTTCGCTAGACTAGTGCTAAAGGGAGAAGTCAATTGCAGCAACAGTACAGCAGAGCAGACTGTCAAAGAATAAGTTTCTAGAAAAGAAGTGACTGGAATTTGTATATTTTTCAGGCAGATCCCATGGACACATCATAATAGCTGAAAGCACATTAAGCATTTTTCAGCTGTAGCATTGGGTGGTATTTGAAATCTCTCTCTGGAATCCAGGAAAAATCCCACAATGGAGCAAACTTCCACAGCACACCTCTTCTAGAAAAATCCCCACAAGACAAGTCCTGAAGTTCAATGCAATATAGCAGGAAAATAAGATAACTTTGTGGCCCTTTCTGGAGGATTTTCTGGGAGGAACAAAAAGCTCTGAGAAAACGCAATGCTACAATGTGCAAAAGACCCAGTTTATTTTGTTCTGTGAGAAATTTTTAAGCTGAAAACATTTCAGGTCTTATCATCTGTGTTTTGTTTTGGGATGGAGGTTTCTCATGCCAGGATGGCAAGATTTGACAGAACAGTGCTGGGGCCAAGTCTTCCCACCTCTGCGGTCTGGACCCAAGGGAGGAGTTCAGGACAAGGGGTGTAGGGGTGATGGCACTGTGGATTCTGGTTCCTCGTATGCAGCTTTTGTCTCTCCTTAAATGCCTTATTCTATTGTTAATGTTGTAAAACTAAAGCAAAATTTGAATCAAAATTCTTACTAAAATGAAAATAGGATAGGCAATACCATTCATGAATATAGATGAACAATGTCAATATACATGATTTTGAATTGGCCTTCTCAATTAATCTTAATATCTGACTGTCTCCCAGTCAGATATTAAGAAAATAGTGACCCACTTTAAAAATTCTTTCTGTATTAAGTAACTATTCAATTTTTTTCAGTGTGTATAAGTCTCTTAAATCTATTCTGTAAACTGAGTGTCTTGGTGCAGTTGCAGGTCAAGAATAATTTGTCTCCTATGTACACATCAGAAGTCTCAATCAAGCTTTATAATAGACATGTTTATAGGTATAAAGTCTAGCATGTTTTCTTTAGCAGCCAGAGAAATTTAAGTTCATATGCTACATATTCTATGTCTCTCCAAATGGTTTAACCTATTTGTTAGTTGTATGTGATTTACTTAGTCAGCCTCTGCAATTCTTGTTATTTTCCTAGTAGGGTAGCAGATTATTAAAATTCCTGCTTACTGGCATTTGAAATGCTTTCTTTGTTGTGAAAAAAGCTTTAACATTTGTTATTTCACTTAGAAGGAACTTAAAAGTCCACCAGTGATTACAAGTAGACTTCCAAAAACATCAACTGTAGCTATAGTTAAGGGTTACAATAGGCAAGGGTTACAATGTGGTTTTCTGTTGGCTGCACCTAATTTTTTTTATCTATTTTAACAAAAAATGTCATCCAAACGTAAGATAATCCGTGGAGGTCAGCTAAATAGAACAGAGCATAAAGTCCTCAATCACAGTGCATATTGACCAAGAAATAAAACTGCGAGCTATAAAAACAAATCCTTTATGACAATTGTACTATAAAGATAAATGGAAAACCTGATTACTGTCTTGCTTATTCCAGTAGAATAGCAATATCCCTAAGTCTGAAAAAGGTATGAAACTAATGTAAGACTACAATCACATCCAAAGGGCAGTTCAATATACACTGGAAACAGAACCAAAAACAAGTCAGAGAAAGTAATATAAAGTGATTATCACATCAAGCAGATGATTTCATTTTTGTTCATTACCTACTTTTGGTTTTTTTCTGCACAAAAAATATCACCTGAAATACTTTAATTAAAAAAAAATAGGACACTGTAATGCTAGAGAACACTTCCAGTGAAACGGGACATTATTTTGAGCTTATGTATACTGAAATTATTATATTCCCCAGTAAATAAATATTTTACCTCACGTATTTTCTTTTGCAGGCTGTTATCTTGGAGACCAGGAGAAGACAAACAAACATATCTAAAATTGTATGAATGGAGTAGAAAGCACTGCTATTAAAATCCTTGTGGAGCCTCACCCATTGCCATGTCCCATATCATCCTTCTGTTGAGAAATGAGATAGCAGATGAGAACTTGGAGGTGTTTTCCTATATGTCACATTTGCTATGTTGTCCTTGTGGGCATCCAGTTCCTTTCTTTAGGCTGAGCAAAACCACTTCAAAATGATACCATACAGCCTCAAATTTTCAAAAGTGTGCTCCATAAGATCAGGAGATGGAAAGGTGGGTGAAAACATTTTGGAATGGAGAGAAAACTGGACAGAAGTAAGAGACATTTTACTGCCCCATTGTAAATTAATTCTTAAAAATTTCAGAACATAATTTTCAAGTCTCAAAGACAATTAAAAGTATTTCTACCTGTATTTGCTAAGGTAAAGTTGTGGTCCTATGTATTAAGACAATTTTTTTGGGATGGGTTCCTAATTACTCTGATATTTGGGCCATCATTGTTTTTACGACTGCATGACCATTTGCATTGTAATAGTCATACAAAGAATTTTGAAATGAACAGTTGTCAGTTGGTTTCCTTTTTATTTCTGGGCAAGCATTCTAGGACCAAGACAGTAAATTTACATACAGTGTACAATGCAAGGGAATGTATTGAAATTTTTGCAAGTTGCAATCAACTCAACAGTCATCAGCTTTCCACACATCAGTGTTGTTTGGATGTAAAAGGGAAAAGACTGTCCTCCTTAGGAATGAGCAAACCTGATTATTTGTGGGAGGAAGATTCAGTGCAGTGATATCACCCCTGCATTTCCAGACTTGTGTGATCTGTACCGAAATCCTTGTTCCACCTCTTTCCTTGATTCCCTGTTAAAATATTGTATTACAGGATGTGCTAATTATATATTTCTATGGACTAGTTAAAATTCTGTTATTGAACCCAAATGACAAATATTTACCGATTGTAAATATTTTCAAGAACTTAAGCAGGCCGGGCTGGCAGGATGCTGCTCTGTGATGCCTGACTATGCTCTCTGTAGGCCAACAACCAAGTGAGATAATAAGCTGCATAACACAACAAACACACTTGAAGGAGCAAGCCTATAAACATGTCCCTGAAAGGGCCAGACAAGCACCTTTTGAATAAGAATTGCAAATGAGAAATTTTTTCAGAAAAGAGAGGAAAAACTTTCTTTTGACTCCAAATAAGAAATAAGAAAATACCTTTCTGAGAATTAATTTTTTTGAAGAAAGCATCTTTTCCTGTAACAAAAAGCTTTGTTACAAGCTGCAATACCTCTCTCTTTCTTTTACTGCATTTTAGATTTCTTAGATTTTTGTTTTTAAGTCACTGTGACTCATTTTCTGTAGAAATCAATTCTATAATGGAAAAACAAACCAATAATTTAACAGGGCTTTATACAGTATTAAAATAAAAACAAAAGCTTTTTGTGTAAAAAAGAAGAAGCTGACTGAAATGAACTAGATCCTGGAGAACAGAACAAGAAAATCACCCACAAAATAAAAAGAAAAGGTGCCTTTACTAGCTGGCTATCTCAGATTAGCTGTGGCATTTGCTGTGGCAATTCAAGGTGTTTTCCTCAGTTAGTTTCTCTGTCCCTTTGCTTGAGGCAGAAGCAAATGTGCACTTATATCTTACTTCCTCCCTGAATTACAGTCTGATGTTCCAGCTCTGATCCATTTTTATCATCAGTTTAAGCTAAGAGAGCAGGCTAGGATATGTATATACATCCCTTCAACTATCCCTGCTATGTGGGAAGAGTAACATCTGGTAAAGGCACAGGCCAAACAATGGGGGGTGGTAATATCTTAAACCTTGAGAACAAACACAGCGAAGGCTTGTCTTTCAGTGTCCCACTAGCAGCAACACTGCTGGAAAAAGATTAGCACATGCAAAATGAACTATTCAAAGATTTGTCAAATCCTTTTCAATAATAGGCTGCATAAAGGATTGCTTTTTGTCTTTCTGGTCAGAAACTCCCAGCAGTGCTGTGAGAGAACATGGCACTGCCAGAGCAAGGCTCTTATTAAATGACAGAAAAGAAGCAATAAAATGTGGGAAAGGAAAAAGTGGGGAATAAATTTTCCACATTTAAAATATTATTCATGTTGATTCTAGATGTGGGAGCAATATTATGGAGACCCTGTTTTCTGGATTGGTTTGGTCAAGATCATGAGGATGGAGACCCTTGGCTCTTGAAAAGGATGATTTGAGTATTCTAGAAGATGAGGAAGGGATTGAGACAGGTTGTTCCATCTTGCTCTCTCTTCCTCCTGATACTGAAGTTGAGCTCTGGACCATGGTAGTAACAAGTAATACTCATTATTTTGTTTGCCACATAGGTTCACTTCCAGACAGGCTACTGGGGTTTTTTGCTTTACAAAACCACTGTTCTTCTTGCAAAATGAATAGGATATCATCACTATTCATGGACTACAGAAATTTAAGTTATTCTTAGGACTAAGCCAGCTTTTCTCTCTAATTTGCTGAGCAGCCCAAGACAGTTTATCTTATAGAGCACATTGAATTTTTGTAGTTTGAGAAATTCATACACCACTGTAAATAAGCCAATGCTAAGCAATTATTCTTTAAATATTTGCCTATATGACACAATGGTGAAAACACAGAGATGACAAATTTACCAAGGAGCAAAATGTAAGACTTTTTATTAGAAACAAGGTCACAGAATCATAGAATCACAGAATGTTAAGATTTGGAAAAGACCTTAAAGACTATCTAGTCCCAATCCCTGCTGCCATGGGCAGGGGCATGTCTAACTTGGCCTGGTCTCTCAAGGCCTTGTCCAACACGGCCTTGAACACACCTAGGGCTGGGACATCCACAACCTCCCTGGGCAACCTGTTCCAGCATCTCATCACCTACACAGTAAAGAATTTTTTCTTACTACCTAACCTAAATTTACCCTCCTTCAGTTTGTACCCATTATTCCTTGTCCTGTCATTATGGTTCCTGATGAACATTCCCTCTTGAGCTTCTCTGTAGGACCCTTCAGATACTGAAAGATTGTTATGAGGTTTCCACACAACCTTTTCTTCTCCAGGCTGAACAGCCCAGACTTTCTCAGTCTGTCTTCACAGGGCAGATGTTTCAGTCCTCTCATCAGCTTCCTGGCCTCCTCAGGACTCGTTCCAGCACTTTCTTGTCCTTCTTATGTTGGGGGCACCACAGCTGGATGCAGCACTGGGGTCTCATCAGAGCAGAGGGGCAGAAGCACCTCCCTTGCCCTGCTGGCCATGCTCCTTTTGATGCAGTCCGGGATTTCCTTGGCTTTCTGAGTTGGTTAATGTTGAGTTTTTCATCTACCATCGCCCCCAAGTCTTTCACCACAGGGCTGCTCTCAATCACTTCTCTGCCCAAGCTGTTGCTGTGTCTGGGATTGCCATGACCCAGGTGTAGGACTTTGCACTTTGCATTGTTGACCTCCATGAGATTTGCACTGGCCCAGCTCTCAAGCCTGTCCAGGTCCCTCTGGATGCCATCCCTTCCCTGCAGTGTGTCAACAGCCCCACACAGCCTGGTGCTGTTTATGAACTTGCTGAGGGTGCCCTTGATCCCACTGTCCATGTCCCTGGCAAACACGTGGAGCAGTATCGGTGCCAGCACTGACCCCCGAGGGACACCACTCGTCACTGGTGTTCATATGGATCATCAGCCCTTGACCACAACTCTTTGTGGGTGGCCATCCAGCCAGTTCTTTATCCCCCCAGTGGTCCATCCCTCAAATCCATGCCTCTCCAACTTAGAGACAAGGATGTTGTGTCAGACAGTGTCAAACACTTGGCTAAGTCCAGCAGGGGATGTCAGTAGCTCTGCCCCTGTTCATCAATGCTGTCATCGCCGAGAAAGTCACCAGACTTGTCAGGCATGATTTGCACTTAGTTAAAGCCATGTTGGCTGTTACAAATCACCTCTTTGTTTCCTTAGAAAATTTTCAGGACAATATGTTACCTGATCTTACCTGGCACGTCAGTGAGACTGACTGGTCCATAGTTTCCCAAATCTTAGGACATTACTAAAGTGTAGCAAGACAACATCAGGACACTGCAGACTTTAACAGTAAATTAATTTAAAGAATTTTAGCTGTTACCTGCAAATGATGGCTATGGTTAGGAACACCATGTGTAGCCTCAGGGCATTCAGACTAACTGATTAGATTGTGCCTTAATTTTTTTAGGTAAGGATTTCCCAGTGGGAATTTCCCCATGTTGTGTTACTGGAAGTGTGCAAGATATTTCAAACTGCACAGGAAACAACACAGAGAGAGAAAACAGATATAATTAATAATCGTAACAACCACCTTTGGTGCTGTTGGCAGCACCATCACTAAAATAAAAAGAGGGTAAAAAATGTGACTCTCAGTTCTAATGATAACACTGTCATGGTGAATACCATTTGGGCAAACGCCCCAGTCTTACAACATGACCATCAATTAAAAAATACAGCCTTTCATATGGAGTTCCACTGCATTAAGAACAAAAGTGGTTTCCAAATACGTTGAAATAATTTCATTTAGAAGAAAACTTCTTTTAGCATCTCACCCTATAAAATCTTCATCTAGATGTCTCTGCCTCAGTGGTTTTCTTGTTTGTTTGTTTTTTGTTGTTTTTTTTTGGTTTGGTTGGTTGTTTTTTTTTATGATAGGGAGAATAACATGAACTTCTTACCTGCAAATCAACTGCCCTCTGTCTTCACCACATTAACCCATTTCAGTACTAAAAATCAGATCTGTGAAAAATTGGTTGCCAATTATTATCTGTTGTTGCTTTCAAAAGAATCAGAAAATAAATAACAGTACTAGTACTATTACCTTCTGTATAATTTGTGCTGAAAAGAATTAATAGTTTTACAGTTCCACTATTTCCGATATCTCTGGAACAGCTAGAACTTCTTATCTTTAACTTATATTTTTGAATTAGAAGTTTTATTTTAAGTATTCATCTTTTAAACAGAGCTGCTTTATTTCTACTATCATGTAGTATTCAGGCTTTTCTCCCACGTTTTAAGCAGCTGTTTTGAATATATTATACAATCCAGCTTCACCAAATTTATGTAGCAAGATAGGAAAGCTGAGGCTCTGCAAGTCCTCTAGTCTATGTTTTCTTCCTCCATTTTGTCTAACCCTGTGTCAGTTATTGGTCCAGATCTTTGGCTGGAGAATTTTCTTCAGCTATTATGTCTTACAGCCAGTTCCAGTTCTAAAGTAGCAAAATCTCACTAGTTTGTATTCTCTCTCTGCTTTATCTACAAAGCTAACTTAATAGATATATAGTTGAGCTAGTATCTATGTATTTTAGAAAAGCAATTATGTAACAGTATGGAATATTTATTGTTTTGTTACAATATATTATAACTTGAAACTAATTGTGCCTATCTCACTTACAGTCAGTGTGCCCCTCCATGCAGTACCCTTATCTTTGTACTGTTTTTTATCTACTCACTGTGGTTTTCCTGGTCAGTCAATCAGCCAGGTCTTTTTACTTTTTTCCTCCCAGAACTACTTGTCAGACTATGGCCTTGCAGCAAGGATTTTCAAAGTCAGTGACTGCATTCTACTGGCAGGATGTGACCCAGTGCATGAACAAGCACTATTACTACTGCTAGAAGAGCCTACATTATTTCAATTCATGACAGCAAGTACTGAGTGAGCCTGGTCTTCTAGAATTCTGGATTCCTTGAACTCCCTTACAAACCAGAGGTCTTCAGTTTTCTCCTGCAGCATAGCAGGTGTTGAGCCAGCTCACAGAGGTGCCCTTCATGTTATGTACCAAGAAAGAGAAAGGATCTAGTTGGGGAGTACCAGACAGATAAACAAGAAATCAACTCCCACTGATTACTCTTCTAAGTGAGGATAGCATAAAGCTGTCCCAGCACTGGCCCTTAGGCATGGTAAGCCTTCTCTGCTGGCTGAGAGCCTCCTCAAACTCAACTTTTTGGCACAGGAGTGGTCAATCACGCACTATTCTTAGGCACCAACTCATATGAGCAAGGAAAACACGGAACAGGCATTTGTTCTTCAGAGATATTTTCAAGGGTTAGATTCTCCAACTCATCCATGACAGGTGAGCTGTCAGAAATCCTCTAATCTCCCAACCCATCAACTGCTTCTTATCCTTATACCTGTTACCTGTGAGAAGGTGTTTCTAATTATTATGAGGCTCAGGGGAAGAGAGGGGCTCTCCCTGTTACTAGCTTGCATTTCTTTGATGATGGATACAAGTAAAGGGCTTCTGTCATGCTCCACAGTTCTCACCAGTGTGAGAGGCAGTGAGACTGCTTTCTACCTTCTTTTTCCAAGGCAAATTATTAACAGTTTTTACTCCTATTAATCTCTAATGCCATAGTACTTAACAAGATTTTAGGAAGCGTGTTTCACAATGTGCTTGTTTTCTGTCAATTATTAGGTCCTTTTCAGGCAAATATTAGAAATCCCTCACACAATACAAAATTTGATCTTAGTTTTAAATAAAGGACAAAAGGTGAGAGGGTAGGCAAGTACTCTCTTAAGCAAGTCAGTCTTGTTAGCAAAGTTTTGTTTCTGAAAATAATAGTCATACTTGTGTTACAGATGCAGATGTCATCTTCCCTTATGGAGAAGGAAAGGGTCTTCTGTAAGGAAACTGCTGAAGCTTTACAGGGTCTTGCATGCAAAATATAGTTTGTCTGGTTTATTTTCTTTTCTCTGTCTGTGAATCAGTATACTTGCGTTGAATAATAATGTTCTTATGTGTCCCAAACAACTCTCTCTGTAAAGAGTAGTTCCACTGAGATTTGTCTGAATGTATATCAATTTGCTTATCTCTATATATTATTTTATAGCTAGCTCCTTTGTAGATAGTATTACAAATGTTAAATGGATGATTATTCAAGCACTTACTTTCATCCCCTCCTTCCCCACTACCATGTTCTTATTTACAATGTAATAAAAGTAATGGCATAAATATTGAGGAATTATTTTACGGAGGTTTTTTTTCTGTTTGCTTGATATTTTTAAGTGGCTTGCCCACCTGCCTTCAGTTTATACATAGTAATTTTGGCTGATTATTTAATATACTGTACTACATTTAGAAAAACTCCTCTGTAACCATAGTAACTATTTTTGATTAGGCACAGTTGAGCACATGGGTTCATTTTAATATAGGTGGAAAAAAATAGAAAAATTATCTTGAAAGCTCCTGAAATCATTTGGGTTATTATTAGCTTTCATTTCAGGTTCAACAGAGAAACAATTCCTCATAGCCTCTCTTTCTTGCTTCTAATGATGGTTTGTTTGGTTTTGTTTCTTCTTTTTTAAACTTGGTAGGTGTGGGTTGTAAAGGATTTATATAAAAGTTTTTGGAGGTTTTCCAAGAGCAGTTTGTCTTCCTGAAGGTAAAAATCTATGTATGATAAAATTTACCTAACCAGGAGTAACACTGCAATGTTCTTGTTCTCTCCATTATACCAGAGGGAATGTGGCCCCCTGTAATCCAATTTCTCTTATACCCTGTGATAGGTTGGCCCAAAATCTTTAAAAGTCACTAGGGATTGGGCTGTAATAATTCAAAGAAGGGTGAAGATGGTCAGAGGAAGGAGAAATAGTAGTCTTACTTACCCATGTCCCTTCACCTTTATGGAGACTTTGAAGAATATTTCCTGATGTCCAGGTGCAGCGATTAAGAAGATGTTGACTTCACACAATGGTGGTATCCAGAAAGAGATTTAATCTGCATAGTTCATTGCTGGAAATGGTTGCTGCTTTAGGGAGGTGTGGAGTCCTCCATGGACTGCAGAGGCACAGCTGCCACACCATGTTCTTCATCATGGGCTGCAGGGGAACCTCAGCTCCTGTGCCTGGAGGACCTCCACCCTCTCCTGCTGCACTGATTGTGGTGTGTGCAGTTGTTGCTCTCCTACTTCTCACTCCTTTCTTCTTTGTCTGCAGTTGCTTCTGCACAATAACTTTTTCCCCATCTTAAATATGTTATCCCAGAGGTGCTACCACCATTGTTGATGGGCTCAGACTTGGCCAGCAGCAGGTCTTTCTTGGAGCCAGCTGGCACTGGCTCTCTTGGTGTGGTGGTGCGTTGCCTACTCCTCTCCCTCCCATGCCACACTGCCATCTGAGAAATGCTCATTAGACCTTGGCCTTGATGAACAGCACCTGGGCTAAGACCCTTTTGGGCTTATCAGAAACACTGTCGGCTACCAGGAACTTGTGCTGTCTAATGAGCTCCTATTTTTAATGAACAGCCTCGCAAGCTTATTTTTCTTGCCTGAATAACAACCCAAGTAGAATAATATTTTTGTTACCAAACTTTCAAAGAAAGTTATCAACCTGAATTGCAGCCAGGATGGGAAATTACTATGATTAAAGACCACTCTTTTGTGACCCTATACATAACAGTCCAAAATGAGACCCTTTGAGCTCTTCTGGAGTGGTGGCTGTGACCAGCAAACCCCCCTGCGTAGGGTATCTCAGAGTCAATGAACTCTCAAGTTTGCTGCACTTAGAGGATCACTGAACGATGATGCTGGATCCTGGCCTGATACCCCTGACTCCTTGAAGCCCAACTCTATGCTGTCTGAGAAGATGTAGAGGCATAAAGAGGCATTTGGTGAGTATTTCACCAAATTTGAGGGGAATTTTTACAGGTGTATACCTTTCACAGATTCTGTCTGTGGGTATGTGACTGTGAATATGCTGAAGTGATTGTACTAGGAATGTTTTCCTAGATTCTTAAGTATTTTAAATTTGTAGTAAGTCCGACTTGTGAGTTACTGTTGTGACATAGTAAATTTTGTATGAATTCTTTGCTAAATTGTTTTACTTGTGGATTAAGTTTAGTTAAGTTTGAGTGTAGTTAAGAGCTGTTGGACATTTAGGCATAAACTCGTGGTCAAGTCTGGGCTCAGTTTAGCATGGGGAACTTAGCAGCAGGGTATTCCATATTCCTTTTTATCCTTACGCTTTCCTATTGTTTTCTCTACCTTTCCTGCATGACCCAGTTAGTTTTGGGTTTATTTTTATTTGGTTTGATTGATTTGGGATATTTCTTTTTTTGGTTTTTCTCTGTGTGCTTTAATCATCTAGTAAGTAGCAAAGTGAACCTTGACAAAGAACTTTGTTGTGCTTCCACTTTTATATGAGACCTGTGTTGGCCAATACCCTTGTTAGTGATTCTTTAAGAAACCTTAAAACGCTCATTCTCAGCAGCTGCACACAGGGGAAACTTCTTCTCAGAAGTTACCCCTATATCTCCCCTGCTACCAAAACCTGGCCATGTAAACCCCTTGCCTGTGTGATTCACATATTTAAGAATTATCATTAAAATCCACTTTCATCACACGATCTTCACAAGATTCCTTCACATTAACAAAACAAACAAACAAAAAAATCCACATATCAAAATAGTGTCATCAATATTGAAAGAGGACAACCGGCACAGAATCCACCCCTCATCCCTTCCCCACAATTACAAAACCAGAATTTCCCATGATCATTCCACTTTCTAACATTGTTCAGCCAAGGTCTGTTACATCTCCCAGTTTCTGTCCTTATTTCAAATTCTTTGGGCACCCTTTTGGACATCAAAGACTATTGGTGGTTGACCCTGATTGGATGCTAGGTGTCCACCAATGTGCTCTGTCACTCCTATCCTCAGCAGGATGGGGGGAGAAACTAACTCACTAGGGTTTTTTCCATCTTAAGATGAAGGTGGTTTACTAAAGCAAAAAGTCATGTGTGTGAGTGTGTAGGCAAGGGAAAACCCCCAAAAGATGTTATTTTCTACTTCCTGTCAGCAAGTACTGTCCAGCCACTTTCTGAGGAACAGGGCTTCAGCACATGTAGCAGTTGCTCCAGAAAATGAACGCTGTAAATAAAAAATGCCCACTCCCCCCATTCCTCCTTTCTCTTAGCTTTTATATCTGAGCAGTCATCACATAAAATGGGTCAGTTTGGGTTGGCTGCCCTGTCCCTGTCCCCTCCCAGAGTCTCGCCCACCCACAGCCTATGGGTGCGAGGACTGACCATGTCAGTGCCAGTGCTCATGCTGTGCTAGTTCTGCCCAGCAGTACCAAAACACAGGTATGTTATCGACACCTTTCCAGCTACCAGTGTAAAATACAGCACCGTGAGAGCTGCTATGCGGAAATTTAACTCCATCTCAGCCAGATCCAACACAATGTCTAAGGAGCTACTAGGGAATGCACCTCATAGTGTTAGTTACTGAGCTTTGTCACCAGATATTTATTTTATCAGTGCTGAAATAAGTATTCATGCTCTTTTATCAAAGATTGTAACTCCATTGAAAGGATTCACAGGTTGTTATATATTAACTACTGGATTCATTCCACTCATTAGCTCAAAAGAACACGATAATTGTCAACACGTTTGAGAAAAAGGAAGAACCTCTTGAAAACAGAAAGGCATTCTAAAACTTATTTTTATTAAAAAGTACAGAATAAAGATGAAAACCATGTTATATGTGTTGTATATGCTACATATTATGCTTTTAGGAAGTTGTATTTTGCTTATTTTAATGATGCATGGTGGGTTTTTTTATCCTTTAATTATCCTTTAATTGGACAGTTGAGTAAAGTTGTATTAGGAATATAGAGAAGAGCAACTAGAGAGAAGTTTTGCCTGGATCTAAAAGAGAGAAAAAAGGCATTACAGGTTGGAGTACTGGTTAATAAGGTCACCATTACGGTTTATCAGACTGACATTGCCCATAAAAATAACAGTAACTCTTGGTTCTTATTTTTAATATTCTTGCACTGTCTGACTCTGTAATGGTGTGTATTTAAAACAAAAAAAAAAAAAGTTGAATTTGCTAATATGATTTTAGGTATTAGGACAGAAACGAAATAAAAAAATAAAACCTAGCAG
Source organism: Orthonyx spaldingii (assembly GCA_013397795.1). Lineage (NCBI taxonomy): Eukaryota > Metazoa > Chordata > Aves > Passeriformes > Orthonychidae > Orthonyx > Orthonyx spaldingii. Next base: position 228,291 of record VZTJ01006251.1, on the reverse strand, counting down.
CAGAATGAAGAAACTGTATTTTTATATTCCGAAAAGAATCAAAATGAACTATAAAAAGTCAGATGCAAATACTGTGAGATTATATTATTTTCAAGACAACTCTAAAGAATCAGTATATAATTTTGTGGAAAGTGAAACTTTCCAAAACAAAAGAGTGTAATTTTGTTAGAGATGATTAGACCATTCATAATTATATACAGTGAATCAGTTACTGAAATATTTTTAGAGTTATCTTAAATTGTTTGTAAACAGAGTACAACTGGAGAAACTTTCAAGTGTACTAATTTTAGGCTAAGAGTTTTCTTGTGTGATCATCCTTTGACTTTTAGCACTGTGTCTCTCTAGCTGTTGATGGTGCCAGCATTTTAAGCAGGGTGTGCTCACGCTGCAGGACAACAGGCCTCGTGGCAGGGAGCTCAAGCATAAGCATGTAGTGAGACAAGAGGTGCAAACTCTTCATTGTTTTCATGACGTTTGTGATGTTTTCCTTCACTACTGGCACATTGACTGCTGACTATTGACTGAACCAGAGAAATAGTCTTCAGCATAGATTTAATGCAACAAAGCAGGGTCACTAAATGTACTGTACACCTCTGTCATTCTCTTGTGCTTTCTATTCCATGAGCAGAAATACAAGTGTTATTCCTGACCCTTCTTGCTTTTACTTCTTCTAAACTGCTTGTACCCCATGGTTACGTTGCTCGTGCTTTCTTGAACAGTCTGAGAATGCTGCCAGTAATGACCCAGAGGTATGCCAGAAGCCATCCACTGCTCAGGAACAATATCAGCATGGTCTTTCCGATTTCAACCCCCTCTTGGGTCTGGCTGGGTTAAGGCCCTACCACATGTTGTAAATAGGGCTATTAACATTCAGGTCTGACTCAGATTTTGCCGTGGGGTAAGGGATTGGCCATGACAACGATCTTTGTATCTGCCTGATTGCTCTATGGGGCCCTATGTGGCTTTGTGTGGTGCAGAACTTTCTTACAGAAAACACTGCTTTTATGTCCTTGCTTTCAGCAGCCTGACATTTTCCATGGGTTGGGTCAAGACAAGGACATATTAGCAAACAGTTCTAAGTATGCTCAAAAGAAATTGTTCCAGCCCCAACCCCAGAGAAGAGCAGCAGTGAAAAGAAAGTATATATTTTATGTGAAGGTCTTAGTCAATAGCTTCTTGTGTTATTCAGTCATCTCTGCAGGTTGCAAGCAGACTGAGGGTTAGAAGGATGACAATACAAGCCTAGCATTTGCAGGACAGTTTTGTTTCCTGGTTTGGCCATGGACTTCATGACTCCATCTTGCTTCAGACAAATCTTCAGTTTTTCACTGCTTCTAGTCATTGGAAAGATATAGTGAGAATAAATACTCTGCAGTGTTTTCAGTGCGTAAATTGGAAAGTAATATTCACACCATAAATATTAATGCCTGAAATACATTACTATTTACTTCTGATTTGATATTTTTTTATAATCATCATATTGATATGAGTGTTGTGATTTCTCAGAGGGTGGAAAAGAATCCCATAGGAATTCAACAATACTTTATTAGTCATTGGGGCTGTTTTGCAAATATTACAATTTAGGTATTAAGGTAGGGTTTTTGGGGGATTTGTCTTGTATAATTGCAGTGGAAACCACATTTTCAACACTCAGCTGAAAAATTCCGTAATTCAATAGAACTCATTCCTTTGTTTACAGCAGTCACTAACAGGCATTTGGAAAGAGATGTCGGTATTAACAAGTGTTTATATTGAAAACTTTTATTTACCAGGCATGAATTTTGTGAATGTATAACGGTGATAAATTGCATCAATATGGATAGCTGGTTGTCTCAGACTGAAAATAAGCCTTGGTGCACAAAATGCTGCTTCCTTCTCCTGCTCATATCAGTTGGGTTGACAGCAGCCCAGGGGATGGTACATCATGGATAACAAATATCTGCTGGCGTTGCCCTGAATCCTCCACCTGCAGGATCATTTGCTGAACCACACTGAACACAACAAAAGAAGTTAAACATAGCTGGAATCAGCTGCTAATAACTACTTCTTTTGGCTCTTCTCCTGTTTCTTTTGCAAATTCAATGGTTTTTAATCCTGTGGCTCATAGAGCCCATCAGAAGAAGCACCCCTGCAGCTAATGAGTCAGGGAAAAGCAATTAAAGGAAGAGTCTATTGGCATTGCCTGTGTGAGTTCCTGCCACTTGCTAAGTGGTGGCCTTCAGTTGACAGGAAAACTCTAAGATTTCCACACATCAGTAGATGTTGGAAATGCTTTGTAAATCACTGCCAAAGCCCTCTCAGGTCAGAGCATGTTGTGTCAGGTTCTCTTTCTGATGAACCAGGACATTATAATTTTGTGGTCTACGAAATTTCTTCTCTGACAAGAGAAAGCCCCTGACTATGCTCAGAGGCACAATGGGGAGCCAGATACCACCTTGTTGTGAAGTTCCAGAGTGTTACCAGACTTGGGACAAATGTCCCTTTGATTCTCCTCTGCATTGGCATCTTTTTTTGAGTGAGGTAATACACAAAAAAAGCTGTATATTTAGGCACTCTGCACTAGTGGTTTAGATGCCGTTTAATTAAGCAAGCTGGACTTTATTCCACTTTATGCTGTAACAGCTGGGAACATAAAACTACATTACTGGTGCTGCATGCATTTTATGAATATTTAATAATGAGAGTAATCCCTTTCTTGTTTGCAAGAATAAGGGAAATAATGTGTGAATACAGAAAATATGGTTTTCTTTATGAGAAGTAGTTTTTTTGAGGGCCTATTCAAATTTCACCTACTTTATAAAGTACTACTTAAAGGCAGCAGATTCAAGAATTTAACATTATTTATATAATAAAGTGGATAGTACCTTCATGTAGATTTGGGATAGCTATCCATCTAAAAACTTTTTAAAAATCATGGTTTAACTGCAGACTGGACAAGAAGGAATGTAAATTGCAGAAGTTAAGATCATGAGACCATGAGTATTTGCTTCGATAATGACAGTGCATATTTGTTTCAGGAGTTTTATGTTCAAAATACAGAAAAGTACTTGTTGGCAATTCCCATCAGTGTCAGGTTTGAGGTTGCCTTCATAATAAAATTTTGTTGTCTGAAGCTTTGTGTTGGACCTTTTTTCTGAGTGATGAGTTACAGAACTTCCTTTCAAAAATGTTTCTTGTTCCTGCAAACACATATCTCCAGGAGAGAACTGACCAAGATTCTGTGTTTCATCATCAGGAAAGATACTGCTCTGCCTCAGATTCTTACTTGGTTGAATTGTAGTTGGGATATGCTGTAAGTTCAGCAGGAACTGACTAGAACAGGGCCTGTGAGACAGCAATGCAGCTGAACTGGGGCAAAGAAAAATGCTGAGGTCTTCCTAGAGAAACATGAATATGTGGAAAGACTGAGTTTTTTTGTCCCACAGAATTAGGTTTTTTTACACTCAAAGGCTAGCATAGACACTTCCAGGTGAAACAATATCTCCTTTTCAACATCTCATGTTGACTTTTAAGGAGAGCAAAACCTTCACCTTTACTGCATATTGAAAATGCAATATTTACAATGATGAGGCTAGGAAAAGGTTCTTTTCCTCCAATTGAAACATACATTAGCAGCATGTATATCACACACTGGTACCTTATATACACTTTATTTAAGTATACTGAATAACTAGTGATGAACACTTGATTTTAATGTAAAAAGTATTTAGAGAATGGAATCCATTCTAATGCACAGACTTTGGCCAAGTACGCAATGTGCTTTGGCAGATTTGCTTTGTTATGGTAGACGTTTCAATGAATTATGTTCAGATAAATTAGTATTGTGGTTTAGGGATGTTATTCTCCAATTTAGTGCTCCCACTGAAGCACTAAAGGACTTGCCTACTCCCCCTGCTTCCTGCAGTGGGATCAAGAGGAGAATTGAAGGCCCAAAAGGTAAAGAATGTGGGTTGTTATAAGAACAGTTTACTAGAAACAGCAATGAAATAAGAAACGAAGGCTAACAGCAGCAATATGAATAACAGCACACAGCAGAGGCAGACAATTCCCGGGTGAGTGCTCACCCCTTGGAGCCCAGTACCCTCTGTGTGAGGCATGGGATGGTGCAGAATAACCCCTGGATCCTGGCCATGCTTCTCTGGGCTACTGCAAAAATTAACCCTCTCCTGGCCCAGCCCAGGACAATGGGCTGTCTCAAACATCTTGCTTATAAATACTCTATGGATCTAGGAACTGGCAAACATTGTATTATATTTATTGAAATACCTTCATATCTGAAAGTAGACCTCTCCAATCTTTGCTAAGAGTAATCCTATCAAAAATTACCCTTGGTTATACACATCCTCACAAATACGTTTGCTTCTTTCTAAACTCTTCATATCTTATGCTTCCCTATAGAAATTCTGATCAGAGAAAAAAAAAATCTGACTGCCAGAATGAAAGAAATACTTCTAGGGCTTTCACAAGCCACCTCTTTAGGTTCTTAACTTTGGGGTTTTTTAGTTCTGTGACTGTTCTTAAATTTTAGTTATGACAAGACCCCAAAGGAAGGACAGGTAATATTTTTCTTCTATGTATTTAAGTATTTATTTATTTAATCTTGACCCAAGTTTTAGTTAAAGTACTATCTAGTGCCAAGTTTAGTGTAATTTTTGCACAAACAATATAGCAGGCAGAGAATATGTTTTTCTTACACAAATGTGCACATCCCAAAAGATTATTTATTTTCCTCAGATTAGTCTCAGCAAAAGTAAGTTTACAGGAATACTGTCCAAAACTTTTGCTTAATAAAAAATTTGTTAGGAAAAAAAATTATTCCAGGGAGTACAGAGAAATCAGAATTTAACTGGCAAAAATTTTAAGCATTATGTAAAATTTTCAGATTAATATACACAAGGAATTTAAAACAGTTGGAGATTTTTGTCAGGTGTAATCACACAATCAGTGGCTTGTTTAGCTGCTGTCTCTCCAGATTAACTGTAAGATCAGGAATTTATACCCTCCTCTGAATAGAACCTGCTTAGCAATGAGGAAGATCAGTTTTCTGCCATTGCACGTGTTGAAAAGAGGTGATGCTGGTTTGCCATCCCATGAATAGGAAAAACTGAATAGTGAAGAAAAGAAATCCTTCCCACCAGGTACTTAATTCAGCTTTGTCTTGGGTATTCTGAATTCCTTCAAATGGGACCTCACATTTACTCCAAGCTTCAAGCAAAATCGTCTTAATTTGTTATGTACTTTTGGATTGGGCCAGAGCCAACTCCCAGACAGATTCAGAGTTCAACTGAGATGTGTCTCATCCCAAAGGGTCTCGATGCATCTGCGGAGCCGAGACTACCCTGGTTGTCTGGATTTGGATTTGAGCTCAGTGAGCTCAGTACAACTTTGTAAAAGCAGTTCTTGCACTTATTTCAGACTTGTAAACAGCAGGACAACAGTGAGTCTTGAAACATGTGCAAGTCTTCGCTTTTCTCAGAAATTCTGCCTCAGATCTCTTGAGAGGGTGGAGAAAGAAGCATTAGTTTTCTGAAATATGTTCCAGCAGACGTGTTGGGAAATAATGTTAGCTGTATAGCAGGCATTTTGGAGCTACAGGCACAGAGAACATAAAGCCTCTTTGCCTTCCAACCACCTCTCTAAAAGCTCTTTTACAAGATTTTTTTTTTCTCAGGACTTATTGTATGCATTATGCAGACCTCTGCCTGTGTTTGATGTGTTCTGTCAGAAGAAAAATGATCAATGCCAAAAATGAACAATGCCAAGTTCTTCTGTGGAGTTGACTCACAATACTGTCACACTTATTTTCTGTGAGCCTTGTCCTTTTGAATGCAAATGCTGGTTTTTGGGGTGGTTTTTTTTTTTTTTTTTTGTTCATGTGCATGCATATACTTATACACAAGAATAATTTTAGAGTAACCTTCAAATACTAGCAACTACATTTCATATCAGCACCCTTGTAGTGGGAGGCAGAAGTGGCTCATGTGCCAAAGGAAACCAAATGCTGTGAACTAGGACAGCTGTTTCCAGAAAGCTTGAAAAGGAATAGTGTGGTTCCTGCTAGTCCCCAGCCTGGTGTGGGATATTCCTACAAAATACCCCTCAAGGTGGGTTGGACAGAGAAGGGTATTGATGGACTTAGTGGTGAGAGTGTTGTCTTTTTCTTCCCTATTTTATATCTGTGGCTCTTTCATTACACTGGAGGAAAGTGAGAGGCAACGGACAAAAGGAGAAGCAGCAGTAGCATCCAGATCAGATAAGCACATTACTAAAATGTTGGCAGCTTTGGTCTGGTAGCACCAAGAATGAAGGCATCTGTACTGGAGAGGGTCTCACATAGGAGAAACAGACCAAAGTGCCTGGGGGCAATGATATGGAAGGAAGAAAATAGGAGGAGAGAGCATGAGCAGCAGAATTCATATCTTGTGGGAGAGTCAGCAGAGGGGAACAGCAGGCAGGAGTGTGAATGTGTCAGCAGGAGAGAGAGGTGTGTCCTCCCATTTTAGCTTGTTTGCTTCCTTCTCCGATGTCAGTCACTGATGATTTTCTTCACCTAAATACCAAAAGTCAATCATTTAATCATGGTTTTGGTATAATTATCTCTTTTATCTAATTCCTGATTGGAGCAATTTGTTTGTATTTACTATATATTTTCTGCAGCTTCTACTATAGACAAGCTTTAAAAAATACTTCCAAGTCCTTAGTGAAATAACAAACAGTACAATACTCTGAGAACTTTAGTCACAGATGGTGCTGAAGAAATATTTCACAATGAATAATTTATCGATCAGACAAATGTAATGTTGCTGGCAGGTTCATGAACAGACCATGAAATTATTTTTTTATTTGAAATTATTTACTATTTTTTTCCAGCAAGTAGTCCTCTGCATCTGGTACAGAGGACTGAAATTACCTGTTTCTTCCATTAATTCTGATATAGGTTTTTTGATCCATTGGGTGTTTTGGAACGTACTTACTGCTCTTTCTGATCCTAGGTAGCTGGGTGGTTTAGCTAGTGCCTTGAAATGTGCTGTATTGAGAACCTGTCTACATGATAGTGCCAGCTGAGACAAAGATTAGATGGGTATGTCTACAAAGAGGAAATTAAAGAAAAATCCACAATACAAATGATGAGAGTACTTCCTAACATATTAGGTAAGCATGATTTTTAAAACAGATTTTGTTTTCATAATGCACTATGTAAGAAAAATCTGTAGTCCCTGGTCTTTTCAAATTGAAGAACATTTTTGAGCTAGATCATTATTTATTAAGACAGATAATCTCAGTTTCCAGAAAATTATTTGATAGGCTCAAAGTAATACTATGCAAGTCTGGCTTCATAAGGGAAATCTATTCTGAGTTAAAGACTTATTTCAAAATAAGTCTCCCAGGAGGATAGTTTGTATTCTAAGACCAATATTCTATTTCACTGACTACAATAGTAGTAATCTGTTAACCTCTGAGGCAGCACAGCAGTGAGGCCTCATAAATAAAGCTGCAAAAATTGATGAAAACATGAAAAAATAATAAAAACCTCAGAGACACTGCTGAAGAACTTGTTCAGGAAATGGAAAGCTTTCTTCAAGGTATGTGAAGAGGCAGATAATGAAGCTTGAGGGTTTTGTATAAATGCAGAATAAAACCATGCATTGAAATGGGATTGGTGAAAGCTAGAAACCAAAACAGCCTAAATGATATCTGGGGCTATGTGTTAGTAATACATAGCAGCTTCAGTCTGCCTCAGTCACAGAATTTGTCAGATTACTCAATGACATGAAACAATGCACATTTGCAGTGGCTTGTTGTAATTTTAATGTTATCTCACCGTCTTATTTGGATGGTGCTGTAAGGAGCTATATGTTCCATCGTGCAAATCCATGGGACTTCTATGCTACTATACAACTGTTTCATCTTGTTTCAGATTTTAATAACAGCTGCTAAGCTTCAGATGCTAGCTATTCCACTTTCTTGACTAGGGTATCTAGATATTGCCCTTCTGCTGTAGTTCCCCTGGTTCCACTGCATACCAGAGAATGGAGTTTGACCAGGATTAGTGGGGCTATGCTTTACACCACTGTGGGGGCTGAGCCAAGGAAGTTCTTCTGTCTCAGGGTATTGGAGTCCTCTGGATACTTCTGCATTCAGATAAGTTGTGCAATAAAAGAATGTCCCTTGAAATCAGTGCTTCTTACAGAGAATTTGTTCCACCTTGCTGGCAGAAACTGCGCCCTCCTAGCTAATGCCAGAATGAGAGTCTTGTGTTTGGTTGTGGTGGTGAGAATCTACCAGTTGTTTTCCACTTCTTCAGTTGCTGTGTCCAGCTAGAAACAAGCCCTGTAAGCTGAGGAAAATCCCAGTCAAGTGGTGAGAGCATTAGCAGATGCATTCACATTCAGAATGCAGAGGAAGCAGTTTAAAAGGAGAAGCACGTAAGCCTCATGATTGATGATAGTCATGTCTGGCACATGGAGGGCAAATTGTTTTCTCAACTAGTTCCTAACAAAGATTTTAATAAAGTAGATTTAGGAGAGGGCTCTAAATTAGGAGAGGGCTCTAGCCAATTACTGTCTTTTCTAGCCACATTACAGGCATGAAAGATCATAATTTGAAAACTGTTCTGTGGAGAACATCTTCAAAATAAACCAGTCAATTTTGGTACTGTTTGGATTATGTGACTTGAAATTTAATAAGTAAGTGCAAGAAAGTTTCTTAGAAATATTTTTTAAAAAATTTATCCCTTTTCAAAATATCTGGATGTGGGCAGTTGCATCTATTGCATGTCTTTTGAAAAAAACTTGTATTTCCACCCTCAACATTTTTGAAGAAAACCTGCAAATTCTCACGCAGAAGGTCTGATCGACCTGCTTCTTTGTACTTTAGAACATGAGTTTGTGGGTTAAATTTATTAAAAATTATTACAGAACAAGCATGTTTCTGAGAAATGTGTTGTGAAGAAACAATGCATAGTATGTTGGGTCAGTAGGTCACAGATCAAAACATCCAAATCTGTAATTGTGTCTCATTTTAGAAGGTGATATCCTTACAACAGGAAAAAAGAAAAGGCAGTTCCCAAGTGGGTTGTAATTGATTTTAAAGTAGAAAACAAAAGTGCTGAGGACAAAATGGTCATAAATGGGGTAGAACAAACGATAGAGGACAGCAAAAGAAAATGGCAGTTCTAATTTGGGGGGATGAACACATGTGTTTTCCATCACGAAGTTCAGTTAAGATTTCTTCCAAAACTGCTGAACTCTGGTCTGTGTGAAAGCCCAGTATGGAACAACCAAAAGCACATTAGGAAGAAGCTGGCATTTTATCATTGGAATGACGTGAGACACAACTGTACACAAAATGTAGAAATGGAGAAACAGAGTCTCACGAAGGACCTGATCATTGTCTACAACTGCCTGAAAGAGGGTGTAGCCAGGTGGGGGTTGGCCTCTTCTCCTAGGTAACAAGTTACACAAAAAAAGGACAGAGTCTCCAGATGTGCCAGGGGAGGTTCACAGAATATTTCTTCACAAAAGGGTCATCAGGCTTTGGAATGGGCTGCCCAGGGAGGTGGTGGAGTCACCATCCCTGGAAATGTTCAGGAAAGGACTGGACATGGCACTTAGTGCTACAGTTTAGTTGACATGGTGGTGTTTAGTCAAAGGTTGGGCTTGATCTTGGAGATCTTTTCCAACCTATGTGATTCAATGATTCTGTGATTCAAGGACCCTGTTCAGTACTGTAAATCCTCAGTAAGGTCTCACCAGAGCTTTCTCTTCTCAGACTGAACAATGCCATGTCCATGGCATACTAATAACACATAGAGAAGAACAGGTATGGTGTAATAGCAAATTACTTGTAAATGTAAACTCAGTGAAAAGAGCCTGGATGTGTGGGATGAAGTGATGGAATGATAATCAAGGAAGCACAGCAGGGAAGTGACAAGTCCAGGCTTCTCTTTTATTTTTCCAAAATTATTAATCTACAATAATAATAATAATGATAATAATAATAATAACAATAACAATAACAATAATAATAATAATAATTTAAATCAGTTATTCAGATGGTAATGTTTAATTTATATGAGAAACATATTTTTTGTTGTTTTTTAAATTTGTACGTGACAATAATTTGAGTGTAGTAAAGTGGCTAAACCTGAGCAGAGCTTAACTGTCACAGAATTTAAGCCATTTTTTAATTGAGATCTTATGACTCACTTAAATTGCAACCGTAATACTTTCTCAGCTCAGCCAAATCCAGGCTCATTAGCTCTGCTGCACCACTTTGTTCCTTCTCTGGCAAGATTTCCAGGCTGCTGGGACTTGTGCACATTGCAGGGGCTATAGGGTGGGAAGTAGGGGTGAGGAAGGTGTGGTGAAATGGTGGGCTAATGCTAGGCTCCTTGTAGACATGTATGTTGAGGTTTGAACCTTTCCTACCTGAGAAGTGTAGAGATCCTTTTTTGGTCAGCACATGGCTGATTCTAAATTTGAGGGGAGTAGAGGAGGGGGCAGGTTCATTTGAGCTTGTACATCTGCCCGTGTATTAGCATGATAAAGAAGACATAATATAGGGGTCTGCCCCATCAACTCTACACAGAATATGTCACATATTACCAGAAACAACTTTAAGGGACTGAGTCCTTTGACTTTGAATTAAGGACTGGGTGTCTTTAGAGCAATGGTGAGAACACATCACTTAAACTGCAAGTGTTTAAAAAAGTAACTCCGACCAAGAAGCTACTCCCAGAAAGACTTGGCTAAACTTCCTACAAACTTCTCTGGGTACATGGTTAAACTCAATTACCTAACAGATATTGATATACTAGTGATTATTTCTAGATGCAGGTACGCATCCTGATTGTATTTCTAACAGAAATACTTCAGGAACTACTTTAGACATGATAGTGATTCACACATTTACTGGGTGTCATGGATTGACTTAGCACCAAAGCACAAAAACCCCATCATCATTGTGAGAAAACTAGATCCTGTAAGTGGGTCAAGAGAAAACAATGAAATGCAGCACTTTGTAGGCTGGTCAGCTTACAAATGAGGAGCTTTGCCAAGGTTTGTCTTCTCGAACACTGTTGTGTAATGCAGGACAAAATGGCTTTATGGACCTGTGAATTGTAATCAGAACATGGTAAGAGAAATAGGTTAATGCTGTCCATAGGAGCCTCTGTAGTTACTTGCTGTATACATGTGAGATTGGATCTATATTTAGATCATTGCTATTGATTATATGTCATGAAAAATTGCTAAATAGGCAAAAGATATGTGAGTCAAACCCCAAAATATTATTACCTGACCTTTAGATTTGTGTTTATAAATCTCAATAGAAATTTTATGATGAAAAATATTGAAATAGAACATGCCTGGAGTAAATGAAACAATGATTTCTCTGTAGAAGAGATCAGTGAATTTGTAATGTGAAGTAGCTTTACTAATTGCTTTTTCAGTGAATCTCCTCAGTTAATTTTTCACTTCTCTTATCTTAGAAAGACAAAATATGATAATTGACTGTTTTTCTTTGGTTTGTTTCTTTTTTCCCATGAAAACACTTAACTTTTAAAACCAGCAACACTTTTGTCTTTATCAAATTGGGATATAAACCTTCAGAAATTTCAGATCCTTTATGGCCCATTTGACTGGAATATATTCTTTGGAATTTTTTTCCTTTCATGCCACAGCCACAATTCCAAATGTGCATGGATGTTCCTAGGTAATCTCCCAACTGTAACAGTTTAGTAATATGTCAGAATTTCAATACCAGCTTTATGGTTGGGATCACCAATGTTGGCTAGTTGCATGTTTGCCTCTCTGAAGAAAGAGTACCACATGTGCTCTTTCCACATGAAGAGTACCACATGAGCAGCCAAGAACCCTCATCCTATCTTGCTTTTCAACATGCAAGACACCTTGACTGTTCACCTCCTCCTGCAGCACATGGGAGGGACAAGCATCTCTTGACCTCTGCAAAAAATACATTTATATCTCTGCTATGGAATCAGATTTTATTTATTGCTACCTTTTACTTTCTTTAGGGTGTTCAGATAGATGGCAGATTTATCTATCACCCATAAACACACTAGTATCAACAGCTATGAAGCTAAGTGATTTGAACAAACCTGAGCCTTTGAAATATCCTCACCTCATAAGTCAACTCACAGGTATAACCTTGGCTTATCAGATGGAATGAGTTTGCCATCACTTTAAATACCTGACAGCTCTATTTTTGGGAGAACCATTGCCTTCCAGCAGCCTCCAGACACCCATCTATCCCACGAATGCAGGGATATTCTGCTTGGCCTGATCCTCCTGTCTTCTTCTTTGTGTGGCTTTCTACAAAATGAAGGTCCTAGTCCTAGTCAGTCTCTCATAGATTTGCCCAGACAGCACATCTTCTGTCTCGGAATCCTGGATATGTGTCCAACCTACATGTTTACATGGAAAAAAAGCCTTTTCCTCTTTGCTTTCACTTTTACCTATGTCAGTGAGAGTATTCTGGCACAGCAAAGTAGTACATGAGTACCTGCAGCTTACTTTTTCCAGGTGCACATAACTTTGGGCATGAAGCTATTTTTTTCAGGGTTTACTAGGTTGTGTCTCTTGAGACCTCATCCTGAGGCAGAAGGAGTTTGACAGAAAAGTGAGGAATATGCATTTCCTTTGTGGTAAGCCCAGACCACATCTGGCAAAGAGCAAAATCTTTATCAGGGTCTGATTTTCAGAAGTTAGTGCTCAGTGCATCCTGAAGGCAACTGTTTCTCCAGTGCCTCTGAATGGCCATGAAAAAAACTAAGGACAAGCTACTTTTGTAATTTTACACTGTCAGGGTTCAGCACATCTGATCAGGGATTAGACTGTTTCACAATCCCCACTGTTATGGTTTATGAGTTAGTAGTTTCATTTCCATGGGCACCGTACAATTGCTTGCAAAGTGATGACAGAAGTGGATTTGTTTTTATGGCTTCCATTTCTACATCTGGATTGTGGACCAACTACAACATTAAAAACCCCAGTGACTTTATAGCATTTACATGTGACCAGCAGACTTGGTTACAGGCAAAATAAGGTCTGGCTTCATGAACAACACTGGTTTCTTCAGGATGGGCACTGCTTCTCACCTAGACCACATGTTCAGCTTTACAGTTCGATATTTATTCTGTTTTGGCAAAGTTTTTGAGAGACCATTCTGGAATAAGAACTTGTCTTGTTGTTATACAAAAGCAAATCTGATTCTATTGCACCCCAAAAATTGTTGAAAAAGTAGTCGAGGTAACAGATGGAGACCAGAGAGTGGGGATGTACAAGAAAGCAAAGAAACAATGTAGGCATCATAATAAACAGTCTAATCATTAAAAAGGGATTGTATGGAAGTAATGGAAAAGGGTGTATGTGTGTGAAGATGCTTCTTCCATGTACGTGCAGCAGTGTTGGAGAAACACAAAAGACTCCTGAAAGCATAGAACAGACACACAGAAGTGCCAGGTAGGGGTTGATATTTTTGGTCCTTGAGTAGACATAAGGAGAGAGCTGACCTTGTGTCACCAAAGAGGAGATAGTTAGGGGATTAACTAAGAAAGGACTTGAACACAAAGTAGAAATGCAATTCATTTGGGAAAAAAAAAAAAAAAGATAGGATGAGAGAGATGCAATGACAGGAAAGACACAGTTGAGGCAACTGATCTTCACAACAGTGTTCAGAGTAGACATGAGCAAAGCAAAGGTGCTTCTGTCTAGGTCAGAGAAAAGTTCCTGCAGTACTGTAAAGGCAATTAGTATAAGCTATTAGCTTGCACCAATTATATATTTATGGGTGGGTAGGAAAGGCTTATGCAGAAATAAAACACAAGGCTTCCAGATATCTGGGAAATGAGAGAGAAATGGAGGGAGGTCTGAGTCAAGGAACACACAGCTTATGGACCTGATGACAAGCAGGACTGCAGTGTTGTCCCGGAGCATCAGCATGGATTGAAAAGATATTAAAGGATGTCCCTCAGCCACATGCTGTTTAAACTGGCAGGCAGGCATCCATGAAAAAGGTTAAAGAGATCAGGATTTCAACCTGCCCTGGAGGGAGTAGGTAAGGAGAAGAGAGGTAGCTCTGTGAACAGTCTGTTCTTGAGATGAGAGTGTTTCTGAGATGAGCAGAGGGTGGAGAAAGGTGGCAGGACAGAAAGAACTCTCACAGGAAGATGAAAAGAGATGAAGAGGATGCTCTGAATAACACGTCACAGGGGTGACTGTGGAGATGAGAGGAAAACAAGAGGACAGAGTTTTGGGTGCTAAGGAAAAATGGGAGCTTGGAAGAGCTTGGTTGCTATTGATGTGAGCAGATGACAACTCAAGATCAATGAAGACAGAGAAAGAATTCACAACAGCTCTTCTATAACCTGTTATACCTGAGTGCAGAGGAAAAATGTTGACTTTGCAGCAAGTTTCCATCTCTGCTTTTGTAGGACACATTCCGACTTTATGCAGCATTTTATGTGGGATTAGAACTTTTGTTTCTGACTCTACAACAATCATATACATTCCCTATTCATCAGAGAAGAGTAATTAAAATGAATGATCTGTCCTGAAAATATGTATAACTATTTTTTAAATACTCGGAACTTAATTAAGAAAGTTAGAGGATTAAAGGATTAAAATAATGTCTTATGGGGTGGCTGAAGGGTAAAATTTTAAGAGTAAAATCATGTTAAGCTTTTGTAGTGTTAAGGCCAGGAGGGAAAATAAAAAGGATGGTAAAAATGAAGAAGAAAAACTAACTAAAACTAAAATGACAGGTAACATAGAAATTAAACCTGTTTACTAAACTTCTAATTTGGCAGATTATAACTGCCTACTTAGGCATAGCTAAGTAGTGAGAGTAGTATTTTCAATGAGCTGCATCCATATGGTTTGTGCAAGAAATCAGTTAACATAATACTATCTGAACTACCTTAGCACTGAAAAGGTTTTTTGTAAACATTTGCTGTCAGAAATCATGGTTATATTATGATTAGGTAGTGAGGTATGTGCACAAGTCTGTGTAGGAAGAACATTCTACGGCTTTTGTTTAGCATGTTATTCCAGATGAATCTGTGGCTGTAATATATAAATGGTAAACCTGACAGTGATTCACCAGGGACAAGAATTCATCCTCCAAAGACATTGTTTGCAATGTTTAGCTGCATGTGTATGCTAAACACCCATAACTGCTTAACATATAGTTTTCTACTGCTACTTTTAAAAAGCTAGCTCTTTGACAGTCCCTAAGGTTTAGCTCAGGGTTTGGCACTCTGTAATTCTTTCTTAAAATTCCTGAAATATATATTGGAGAAGTAGAGGCTTCACTGAAGAGACCAGTCAAGGAAGTGTATGGACCAACAGGGTTTTTTGTATTGATACCTGCTAGAGTACCAGAAAGTCTGATTCAGCAAAGGGAGCTTGTCCAGAAACCTACCATTGCTATCAGCTTGCTCCACTGCTGATTACAGGCTGACCTGCCTAGCTCTAGAAAGGCACAACTTTGGTTGTCACAATCTTTCACCTTGAAAACAATCATTCTTCAATCCCTCAAGAGACCACCACATTGTATTTTACACACTAATGAGCCAGCAGCTGGTTAACCTCTATTTTATTTTCTTTGTATCTTTAAAAGAAATGAGTTTTCAAACTCTTACTCCCTTGCACTGAAGAAACCTGATATACTGTATTTTTTTCCATAGAAATTTTCAATACTACTTTTCAATGAAATCTATACCAAGGTCCTTAAAGAAACTGACACAATGCTCTTGAAGTCATGGTGCAGGATTTTACATACTACTTCTCCTCTACAACAATTACATCTGTTTTGCCTAAACTCTTTCTTGCCCCAGTGAAAACTGCACACTTCAGGATTTAAATGATACGATTTAAATGGCTCATACCATTAAATGACAGTGAAGTTTTCAGATAAACAAGGTACAGTTGACAACAAGTTCTAACCTCTGTTCTTTTGCAACACAGCTCTATGTGAGTCCAAAGGCAATTTTTAGAGCTTAAAACCCATACTGTCAGATAAAGGCCAAGCAGTTTTCATATATTCACACCAGTGGTCCCAGAATGGTTTTCAGATTGGAACTTATTGTGAACTGCATTATTGAAAGCTGGTGGAAAAAACAGAAGCAAATAAAACAACAGCAGGGCTATTGGAGCAAGACGTGGTGCACAGAATCCTCAGCTGTACATCCACGGCTGCCTGCTCCTATTCCTGCTGAACCTGAGCAAAGTTCTAGTAGCTAAATCAGTAATGTGTTTTGAATATATAACATGCAGTTTTGAAGACACTCATATGACTTCTTTGACATACCAGAAGCTCCTTGAGGTAGGTAAGTATTTTCAAGTAATAACATTTTGTGTGCTTTCACTGTTTTGGTGAGCACCTATTGGGAATATCAGAAATTCAAGCCTGGAATGTTCTTCTAGTTGAAAAGATTTCTGTGGTTTGGGTTTTAAAAGCCAGATTAAAATCAGTTTGTTTAGATTATATTTACAGTTCTTCAAAGTCAAATGCTTCCTTTAGACTTAGAAGGAATAAGAACATATTTTAGCTATGGCATATAGCACTTGAAACAGGGGCTCTATTTGTTCTCACATCATTGCAGGCATGTAATTTCCATTAGTTTCAATTAGATTGATGTGTTTCTATCAAAGGAAATAGTCTCTTTATAGTGTTGCCTTAAATAACACAGAAACTAAGATTACAAGAGATATCTGATGGCTCCTTAGAAATCCATGTCCAGCCTTAATAAATTTCTAAGAAAGCTTGCTGAGCATCAAGCAGAACACATCCTGTCTCTTTAACATCTAGGGTAAACACTGTGATTCTGGAAAAGAACTAAGTATTTTTGAGTGGATTGTTCATGTGGACCCCTGGTTCCTTGAGTCCTGACTCAAATTTTTTTTTGTGGCACAGTTTATGTGCTGTGATCAAAACTTTTTTTTTATTGTTTGCACAAGTGATGCAATCTATTTTTGTATCAAATGAAACAAACCACATTTCACCTAGCATGGGAAAATCTGAATTAGATGCTGTGACCATCCTTCTCTTGTTCTGCTGAGAGACTTCAACCACCCTGTCATCTGCTGGAAAAGAAGCACGGAGAGCTGCAGACAATCCAGGAGACTCCTGGAATGCGTGGAGAATAACTTCTTAGGCCAGGTGATAGACACCCCTACTAGGGGGAATTTGACACTAGTGTTGATGGCTACCTGTGTAAGTGAGCTACTCAAGGATGTCAAGATTGGAGGCAGCCTAGGTTGCAGTGATCATACACTGGTGGAGTCTGTAGTCTGGAAGAATATAGGTCAGGTGTTGGTGTCCTCTTTTTGGGAGAAGTGTAAGATGCCTGGCTTCCTGGGGTTTCTGCCTGCACCACACCTGGACTTGGCAGTCCACGGCCGGCAGCTAGTACTCGAGGCAGAGCAAGCACTCTCCTGGACACGCGACAGCTGACTGGCTTCTCTAATAAGCAGCGATGAAAGAGGCAGGAAGGGCCATTAGTTGGCCATACGTCATATTCCACGTAGGAACTTTATTGTTAAAGTCCGCTTGTGAAGGGAATTCAACTCAAATGAACAAACTCGGGACAGAGAACAGGGATTTTATATGGGGGCAGGGAGAAGTCCTGGGGGCAGGGCATAGGCAGGAATGGGGTTAGAAGGGCCAATGGGGAAAGGGAAAGGGGTTTCCTTCGGTGTGAAGGCAGGGGTGAACCAGAATGGAGAACTCAAAATATGTTAACATAATAGAATGAAGCGTCCTGGGGGAAGCAGTTTCTCCCCGTAGCTTGGGGGGTATGTCAGGGATTATCCCACCCATAGGTTCCCGTGGGCCTCTTACTGTGTGGGCAAAATAGTTCCCACAGTCAGGTAAAGAGTAACATCAAGCATCTGAACTTTAAGAAGGCAGACTTTCAGTTTTTCAGAGAGATAGTGGCATAGTCTGGGAGACTGCCCATGGGGACGAAGCAGAATTGAGCTGGCGGATTTTTAAGGAAGTCTTCCACAGAGCATAGGAACTAGTGATTGCCAGGAGAAACAAATTGGGCTAGGAAGGCAAGAGATCAGTATGTCTGACCAGGAAGCTTCTGGTCAAACTAAGGGAAAAGAAGCAAATGCACAAGCAGTGGAAACTCAGGTAATGGGAAGAGTATAGAGAAGTTTGGTTGTGTAGGAATGGGGTGAGGAAGATCAAGACAAAACTGGAACTGAAATCTGGCAAGGGACACAAAGAATAACAGGAAGGGTGTCTACAGGTATGTTAATCAGGAAAGGAAGATTTTAAAGTGTACTCTCTCCAAAAAACAAGACTAGTGAAGGTAGCAACAGACAAGGAGAAGACTCAGGTACTCAACAACTTTTTTGCTTCAGTCTTCACAGACATCCTCTGTTTCCGCACCCTTAAGTGGATAAATGGCAGGATGGAGACTGAGAGAGCAAAGTCCCTCCTGTTGTAAGAGAAGGTAAATGTGCATAAGTCTATAGGACCCAACAAGATGCATCCCAGAGTCCTGAGGGAATTGACTGATGTAGTTCCCAAGCCACTCTTCATGATATTTGAAAACTCATGGCAGTCAGGAGAATTTTCAGGTGACTGGATAAGGGGAAACACACTACCCATCTTTAAAAAGGGTAGAAAGGAGTACCCTGGGAACGACCAACCTGTCAGCCTCCCCTCTGTGCCTGGGAGGATGATGGAACAGATCCTCCTAGAAGCTGTGCTAAGGTACATGGAGGACATGGAAGTGATTTGAGGCATCCAGCACAGCTTCACCAAGGGCAAGTCCTTCTTGACCAACTCAGTGGCCCGCTATGTTGGGTGACTCCCTCAGTGGACAAGGGAAGGGCTACAGATGTCATGTATCTGGGCTCTCTAAGGCCTTTGACATGGTCCCCCACAACATCCTTCTCTCTGGAGAGTGATGGATTTAATGCATGTACTGTTAGGTGGCTGAGGAATTGGTTGGATGGTTGCATACAGTGGGTGAACAATGGCTCCTTTTCCCTGATGGACATCAGTGACAAGTTGTGTCACTCAGGGGTCTGTACTGGGACTAGAGTTATTCAATACCTTCATTAATGACTTAGACACAGGGAGTGAATGCGCGCTCAGCAGATTTGCAGATGACTCCAAGCTGAGTGGTACAGTTAGCATTCCTGAAGGATGGGATGCCATCCAGAGGGACCTGGACAAGCTAGAGCAATGGCCCATGGGAACCTCATGAGGTTTAACAAGACCAAGTGCAAGGTGCTGCACCTGGGTCAGAGCAAACCCCAGTATCAATCCAGGCTGGAGATGAACAGATTGAGAGCAGCCCTGCCCAGAAGGACTTGGGGGTGCTGGGGGATGAGAGGCTGAACATGACCCAGCCATGGGCACTCACAGCCCAGAGAGCCAAACGTGTCCTGGGCTGCATCCAGAGCAGCGCGGCCAGCAGGGCCAGGGAGGGGATTCTGCCCCTCTGCTCTGCTCTGCTGAGACCCCACTTGCTGTGCTGCATCCAGATCTGGGCTCCCAGCACAGGAAGGACATGGAACTGCTGGATCAAGTCCAGAGGAGACCACCAAGATGATTAGAAGGATGGAAGATGTCTCCTAAGAGGAAAGTCTGAGAGAATTGAGATTGTTCAGCCTGGAAATGAGGAGGTGTTGGGTGACCTAACTGGGGCCTTCCACTACCTGAGGGGAACTTACAGGAAAGATAGGGCAAAACTGTACACAAGAGTATGTAGTGACAAGACAAGGGGCAATGGCTCCAAACTGAGAGTAGTTTTAGATTAGATAGGAAGAAAAACTGTGTTACTGTGAGGCTGGTGAGACACTGGAACAGGTTGCTCAGAAAAGTTGTAGGTGCCTCAACCCTGGAAGTGTTCAGGGCCAGGTTGGATGGTGCTCTGAGCAACCTGGTCCAGACTAAGGTGTCCCTGCCCATGGCAGGTGGATTGAAACTAGATGATCTTCAAGATCCCCTCCAACCCAAGTCATTCTATCATTCTCTCCCACCCAAATGACCACAGAGATTAAAGTCTCATTTCTTCTTCCAATATATTCAGGTTTTGGATTTAACTGAAAGTTACTGTGATAATTTATTTATGAATCTGGGAAGTTCATTGGCATCTCTGGCTCCTTAGCATCCCTCAATATAAGATCAGAAGTGTTTTCTTCCAGAACACAAAAAAAGCAGAATTCAAACTTTAATGGATCCTTGATCAGATATTCTTTCCTTTTATAACTAGTGAAAACTCTTGGACTCTAGGGATTTCTGGGCCAGCATCTGCACTCAAGAACATTACAGCTGACTTCCTGAAAAGTTGTCTGCAAAAAAAACCTCAGTTGAAGCTAGAGGCACTGGCACAGTCTGTGATGTGCTGTATGCAGAGGTTGTAAATCTGATAAAAGTACTTGGTTTCTAGATTCATCATTCTGAAGAAAAAAGGAATGTTTTACACTCCAGATGATACATATTTGGAGATTATCCCTCCATAATTTTACTTTGGGTGTGGTGATTTCTGAGTTTAGTTTATCTTGGAAGATTTTGCAACATGGGAGTGAAAAAGTATGTTCAGATAATAACACACTGCAGAGTGCAAGAAAAACCTGAATCTGAGTGTTTCATAGAGCTGATATGCCATAGATAGAATTAATAAGGTTTTGTCAGAGCTGTGACTGTTTATGAACCCTGCTCATGATTTGACCTGGAAACAGCATTGTGGCTGCATTTATGCTGATGATGTTAATTTTTTAAAATCAGAGCTTAGATTTGACATAACAACTTTTCTCATGGTAAATTAATATTACAAGCTAAAGACTTAAAGATTGGCTCATTTATTTAAATGTCTTCAGATTAGAATTACTTTGATAGAATTATTCATGTATTTCAATGAAAAGCTGATACAAGAGAGGGAAGGAAAAGATGAGTTAGTAAATTGCATCAGAAAATACCTTCTTAGTAACTTTGGTCTGCTTTTGAAACTTAAAAAAGTGTGTGTAATTTTGATTAGTACTTCAAAATTCCTGGTTTGATGTAGTAAAATCTGCCTTTAAATTTTGGAAAACATTTAGGATAATCTTGTAAATAACTTTTATATTGAGCAAAGCATATTTACCAAAACAACTTTGAGCACATTAAAATTTAAAAGAAATGAAAGAGAACATTGAACATTTTTCAAAGCCTTAAATCTTGGTGAGTTTGTGATCTTTCCTTAGAACACTAGACTGTGTCTTCTGATTTACATGTATCTGCCCCAAAGTGATACAGCCCCAAATTCTGAGGATTTTCTGCAATGGTCATCAAACACTAGCTGAGGTGAGGCATTACATCCATGCAGTTCAGACAAATCAAAGCCATCAACAAAGGCAAGTGCAGGGTCCTGCACCTGGGGAAAAACAACCCCGGGCACCGGCACAGGCTGGAGCTGAGCTGCTGGGGAGCAGCTCTGCAGAGAAGGATCTGGGGGTCCTGGTGGACAACAAGCTGTCCATGAGTCAGCAGAGTGTCCTGGTGGGCAAGAAGGCCAATGGTGTCCTGGGGAACATTAGGAAGACCATTGTCAGCAGCTGGAGGGAGGTGATCCTGTCCCCTTACTAGGTTTGGCCATGGGCACAAACTGAAGCATAGGGAATTCCCCTTGAACATGAGGAAGAACTTCACTGTGGGAGTGACAGAGCACTGGAACAGGTTGCCCAAAGAGGTTGTGGAGCATATTTCTCTAGAAATATTAAAAAGCCATGTGGACTTCCTGAGTACTGTCCTGTTGGGGACCCTGCTTGAACAGTAAGGTAGGACTGGATGACTTACAGTGGTCCCTTCCAACCTCACCAATGTGTGATTCCGTTTTTAAGCCATCCTGGTGCAGAAGTACTATATCATCTGTTGAGGGCTCACAGAGTGGCACCAGCTTCAGCCAACACCACTTGGTAAAAGTCCTATTTTTAAGCTAAATCACAATATGACACAACTAACTTTTTTTTTCCCCCTGAAAATATTTTCTCTGTTCTACTGTTTGTGCAAAAATGCTGTTTAATTCTGCTATGTTGAAGTTATGCAAACTCTTAAAAGGAGAACTTGAGAAATCAAACCTAGAGCTTCTGTGGGTTTGACTGGGATTATGATATGGCATAATAATCATAGCAATTGCCCCAAAATTTTGCTTAGCTCAAAGCAAAACTACTCCTGATTGCCATCTAGTGAACCAGACTAGTACACTCCTATTTTATTACCACTCTGATTACTTCCTGTCTGTAAGAACCCGAAGGGATAACATATATCTCCCACTCTCCATGCAACCAACAAAATTCAGGCATATGAACCTCAGACTTCTCATCAGGGTATGAGGAAAAAAGGGGAGAAGATTCAGAGCCATGACCCTCTGCACGACTTCTAAAAAAAAACACAGAGAAGGACAAACATCAGCAAAGACCTAATTCTGTCGGTACGTGTGGTGTAGAACATATTTCCTCTTGTCCAGAACTATATTTAAGGAGAGCTGGCTGACACTTTTTCACTGTATGTGAACACTATCGGCTTTTAATGAGCAACTGCCTTTTTATAGTTGAAAGCTCTATGACCTTTACCAGTTCCTTTTGCAAACAATTACTTTCCTTTTCTTTTTCAGTATGTCCCTAAGGAAAGCAGATTTTATCAGAGAAATTTTCAGATCAGTCTTATGCCCTCACAACTCCTTCACTGATCTTGCACACAGTCAATCGTTTCCTTTCACCACTTGTTTAAGATCTTCACAGTCTAGGAAAGATTATTCCCTCTTATGCATCCATCTCCAGGGTTTCTAATTCATTTGTCGAATCATACTGTGCACTCAGAATAATGAAGATTTAAATGCTTTTAAAAATCTTGTTTCTGTGTGATGTGGATTCCAACCTATCATTATAGGATAGATGGGGTCACGTTAGTTGCAAACAAAGAGTACAAACAGCTTTTTTAAAAGTTATGGTTCTTGGTTTCTAAAGGAGCTGAAGCCAATCCACATACTGTGACCTGTATACCAGGTTGTCCTGTACTCTAAAGTAAATCACTAGAATTAACAGATGATATTTTATATTCTGAATAATTTTACGGTATTTTCTTTTTTACTTCTCTAAAAAAGATTAAACAATATAATATGCAAAAGATTTGTTATAGCTTTAGGTAAATAACCTCTCTCTCAGAATCTCGGTTGATTCTTAAAGCTATTTTCCAGCTTTCATTTATCCTTCCATAAGTATTGTTCTACTAAAAATTTCCCCACATATGATTGCTGTGGTGTTTCAGTCACTGTTTTTTGTTGACTTGAAACTGAAACAGTCATGGGGCCACTCAGTCTGAATAATGATTTCAAGGAGGGAAGCTGTAATCCATCTTATACAGTAATGACAATTTATAAGATAATAGAATTCATTAAGACAGGTAAATTTCACTAGTCTGTTACTTTTAACCTTAAATGATTTAAAAGAAATTAACATTTAAAGAAACAGAACCCTGGTCTTTCTGGAGAAGTAGGATTAGATTCTGATTTTCTGCAATTCCACAGTAACACCGTCAGTTGTGCTAAAATTACCCTGACTGATAAAGGGTACCGTTCTGCTCACAGTGCTGTAGAACTGTTCTTTCAGTAACAGGAATGGATCCAAATTCTGCTTGACACCAAAACTAAGTCACCTAAATGCCTTGAAGAGAGTGTACAGGGTAAGTAGGCAGAAACTGAAATGCAGAATGGTTAGGAAAAGAGTAATAAAACTGTTGTCAAACTTGAAAATATATGGGCTTGCCCACATATAAGCACTGAAAAAAAAAAAGGTGGATACTGTTCTGCCAGGTAATAAGAGTATGACCTGGGTCCTTGCCAGAGAACCCATGGATGCTTGCTGCTCTTTCTGCCACCAAAGGGACAGAAATGGAGTGAGGCTCTGCCCATGTGTGTATTTGAGAAAGACAGCTTTGTCAGCAGCTCTGGGTAGACACAAGACATCTATTAAGCTCTTTCCAAAGAAAGCTGATTCCTTTGTAGAGCAAGGGCTTAATTTGAATGGATGTGATCCATCCTGATTAGGGATGAGCCTGAAACTCTTGGGTAGATTTCAGGACAGAAATAAGAAGAAACAGACATTTGATGAATCCCTAAAAATAAATTAAAAATACCTTCAGCTCTGGTTAGAAGCAGGCTTAGAGGGGTGAAGGGGAATTAGTTCTAACAGCTTGTGCTGGAGGCCAGCAAAAAGTATATATAACTAGCAAATGCCTTTGGGATGAAGCTGTCACTGAAATTACTCATAAGCACTTCCAGAGACTGATTTAGATTATCTTCTGGCCAAAGATTTCAGATCTGCCAGGGCTACTCAGACTTGTACAGTGTTTCACCCTCACATACATGCCTCTGGGTGTGAATGAAGCAATCTGTGGTTTGCATTCTGATCAGAGGGAGGGTGGACTTGGAAAAAGGCACCTTGAGCAGAGGTCGCTGTTGATGTGTCCCAGCTCAAGCTTTAGCTGGTTTAAATCTCTTTATGGGAAAGGTGAGGATCAGATGGGCAAGGCAAAGCCTGTCTTAACCATTTACAGAGTCACAAACATAATGGCTGTTATTTGTGTCCCTTGGATTTTCAACTACTAGCAGCCAGTCTGTAGCATCCATTTGTTTTACAGAGGAAAAAAATTGGTTACTCCATTTCTGCGTGCAGCTTCACAGCCCAAGGACAAGAAAAAACTGACTGTGCCTTCCAGAAAAATAGGAGAAAAGGCCTCTCAAAAATGTAAACCAGCAGGAAGTCAAATGTGTACAAGGGAAAGGAGATGGAAAGGACCTGACTCTTCAACTTCTTCTGCTTGAAGCATGGTGAAAGAAGCAGAACTGCTCAGCAGGTATAAGCAGTGTTATCCTGTTCTCTTCAGGGAAGGTAGAGCCATTTTTCACAATCTCAAAGTGAAAATATGTTTGTGCTTTTCCTACTTGAATGGTGTTTTACTTGCAGTCATGCCAACTTTGATGTAGTTAGCACTTGCTTTCCCTCACAGTGCTAGGAAAATGCTTGCTCTGGCCTTGATTCATTCATACCCACCACTGAGAGGAGTCCTGGTTTCTACTGTAAATTAGTAATGTGTATGTGTGTGCCAGATTCTACTGGGGTATAAGATGAAATGATTTTACTTGATAAAATAAAAACAATTTGCAAAGGCTTTGAACTGATTCATGTCAGAGTGGTTTGGGTAATATAATATTCCTGCTTCTCTACATTATTCTAAGCACCTTTGGTTTATAATATAAATAGAAGAATAACTTTATGTTAAAAATGAAATAATTTCCTTTTCTGAAAGGAGTGTTGCAGCTTACACAAATTAAACGTCAATGTCTCGATTGTAGATGTGCTTTTGGAAAGTCTTAATGCAAATATGAATCTTACATTCATAATAAAGCTCTGACCTGTAGTTTCAGTTGCTATCTCTAAATGCAGTAGAGAATCACAGAAATTACTCTTGCAAATGAAATAAAGTCAGATTCTGTTTCCAAGATTTTCTCAACTGACAGATGAAGCACTCAGGACCTTTCAGGATTAAATGATTTGTCAGACCAGGCTGGATAATTTTCCTTTCTCTTGTCATGTAAATGAAACTACTGGAAATCATAGAAAATCATGAAATCAATTCAATGAATTAACATTTGGTCAGAATGAACTTTTTTTCCCAGACTTTTGTTTTTTGCTCCCTGATTTCCCTCTTCCAAGAGTGCCAGCTCCTCTCATATCAACTCCAACTTTTCGGTTTGCAACTCTCCTTTGTTCTCTCTGCATCCCCAACTTCTTGTTCTGTACCTTCAAGGGTCCCTTTCCTTCTCACAGATCACCAACCTTCACAAACCTTGAGTGAACATTATGCCATGGAGACTTCACCACTCTCTCTCAAATTTGAATTAAATTGGCCAACAGATTAAAAAGCTGTCAGCGAGAACTGGCAAATAATTTTAAAAGCCTCATTTTCTTAGGACATCCAGCTAGAAGGTAGCAATATATCAAAGACAGGTAACTGATCTACGTATGAGGACATAACAAATTGTTATTAATATTGCAAATAAATCAGCAGAGAGTTATACTTCTTAAGGACTTGTGCCAGTTGATGGAAACAAAGTTTTATATAGCCAACCAGATTTGAAGGCAAATCAAGGCAGAATCAGATGGTTACAATTAGTGGGAGAGAAACTGCTTTGTAATGCATATCAATGAATGTCATCTACAATATTGTGGTTAGTGGTTTTCTCTTATTAAAGACAGTGCTATCAGATTAATATTATGCTTTGAGGATATCCTTTGTAAAAGAAGGTAAAACACATAGAAGTTGGGCATGTAACTTCTCTAGAATGAAAAGTACTCTGAGCAATCTAAGCATGAAAATGGACCTATAATAATAAAATGATGGATAAATAGTAGTACCATCTGATTCAGCAGTTCTGATCCATATGGGCCAAATCCCCATATGATAATGTAGTCAGAAAATACAGTTCTAAAATGCAAATTTTGAAAGGACTATGATCAATGTCTTCTGAATTGCCTGCATAATGCTTTGATAAGTTATAAAATTTTACTCAGCAATTCCTGCAGAGAATGTTATTATTTTTCATGCTATATATTTGAAAATTATCGAACTTGATAATTTGTGGCTGAGTTATAGCATACCTTTCAGAAGGACATTCAGTTTAAAGCTAATGACTAATGAACCACTTTCCTTGTGTTCCAATGACTTTTTACAGTCATCAACAAGGAGTTGGATTATATTTGCAAATTTTTTTTATTTCAGACTTCATTTTTAGTCCTTTGTTCTTATTTATCTGTTTAAAAGTTTAAAAGGTTGTCTAAAGTTGGGCACCTGTGCAGTTACTTAGAAACTGTTCAAGCCGTCTTCTGATTTTTAGGTTCTGGTTTCATCAGGAAGATGGTTTCATAGTCCAGGTGCTTTGAGGTGTGCTTAACTGAAAATAGAACAGATTAAACAAATAAAGACACTTTCCTTCTTAGAGATCCACAGAATCAAACTCTGCAGTTGTCCTTACATGTTATGTTGTATGTGTAAAAAAAAATATCCAGCTTAAATCAAACTGAGTTTTATGGCTAGTGGTTACAGTTTTCATATGAAGGCCTACCTTAGTATAGAAATGTACAATGGCATGTTCACCAGTAATATTTTATTCTTATAGCATTACTAACTAATGGGAAAATTGCTAGCATCATTTCACCTGCATAGAATTTTAAAGCTAAACAAATACTAGGAAGAACTTTCTATGCATACTCAAGACTGATTTTTTTAAAAATTCATCTACAATAGAGAATCTTACATGTTCTGCTTCTAAGAATACTGGCATACTCAAGAAATGCTGTACAAATACTGGAAAATTTATGTAGTTTTTAAAACATAAGTGTCTCAGTATTTTCTGGAGGCAAATGTTAACCAGAACGTTGCACTTTGAAGTTCCAGATTCAGATAGTACTGTTTAATTACAGAATTTGCTTATGGAGTGCCCTTTAAAAAAAGGAGCATATTTGTAAGGCAACAACGAAACAAACAGACTACCCACTGCATTTTCATTTTATTACACACTGTAGCTAGATGTTTTACCTGTAACTAAATTTAAAATGAAACTTGTGATTCTAAGGATCAGAATTGCCAGGGAGCTGGGGTAAAGCCTATCTGTTTGGGTTTTGTTCTTGTGGAGCTAAAGATTGCCTCACATTGTGCAAAGAAACAAAAGGTGTAATTAAAATAGATCAAGTTATGTTATCCTACTTCCGATTCTAGAAGCCAAAGAGTTAGTTTCTGTGTGACATATAGGGGTAGTCTTATGTCAGTCAGTCATAGGAAACGTAAGTGCTTTTAAAAGCCATAAACAAAAACGTTGCAGATTTTCACACAGAGTTTTGTTTCTCCAACACACAAGAAAAGAGTCATTAGGTTGATCAAAATACTCTTTTCTGAGGTTCAATACATCCTGATCTAGTTAGATTTCACACAGTTAATCAAAACACCTCTTTCATGCCGTGAAATAAGTTAAATGAGGAAGTAAAAAAAATTCATCTGGGAGGGTAAAGCAGCAAATCTGCACACTTCCCATTGAAGTGGAAAGTGTGGTAAAGCCAGTGAACTTCAAATCTTATAGTTTATTTTATGAAAGTATATCTACAGTATATATCTTAGTTGTGGGGTCTTTTTAGAGCAAATGTTGTGACATAGATGTTTTAAACGTGGAGGTATAATGTCTTTTGCAAAAAATACAGTTATACAGCAAACTATTCTTTGTATAGAAAACTTCTATGATCTTCTATGTTTTCTGTGAATTGGACTGTGATTTAGAGAAAAAACCACTACTGACTAGATTAATGGGTTCCTCCTGCTACTAAGATGTTTAACATAATCCTAAACTTCTTTCTTTCAAACATTTTCCGCTTAGGGCTAAGAGTCATAAAAAGACAAACAAAAACCAAAAAACCCCAACCAACCAAACAAAAACCCAGAAAAAACATGTGAAAATGGAGTAAATATACTAAACCAACTATAACATTTTTTGGCATTGTTTCAGGTATATTTGTATTGCTGGTATCACCTAGAAAGATACTGTGAATGCATCAAAACTATTAATTGCTTCCAAGATATTTGTAAAAAATATTAATGACAGCTTCTGCATCAAAAATATGTGGCATTTAATTTGATTTCTGTTTAAAGCATACTAATATAATTGATGTAATTCAACCTTGAAGTGTAGATATTGACAGTTAAAAGTAGTAATCTTTTTAAGATAAATACTGTTGCTTTTCTGTTTTGTGTCATCCTAAAACCAATAAAAAACCATTGAAACTGTTTTATGTTGTAGAATTTGCTGCAAAAATGACTGTCATAATTTTTTTAACGAAAAGATTACATTTTCCACAGTAATGGAGTATTTTTGTCTCTGATTTTGTTTTTATAAAGAAGGAAATAGTAGAGCCTTGTTCTTTAAATGTACATGCCATTTTCCTTGCACTTTTTTCCCCGTGCCTGGCTCCCATCACAGCTGTGATCTCTTCTCCAGGAAAAGCCTGCACTTGCTGAAGTTCATGCAGGGATGATGCAGGAAGGTGTTCTGATGAGCCAGACAATACTCATTAGTTGAGTGGCCATCAGGATCTGCCAAGTGTGTGCCATTGCTTGTTTTACAACCTTTTCCACCCTGAAATACGGATTTGGATTTTTCTTTTTTGTGCAGGTACTGTTTTTCACAGAAGAAATGTTAAGTCAATAATTTCAGAAATCTTTCTCTACTCTCAAATTAACTTGAAATGGTCAATTGCTGCAGAAAAGAGCAAAGAGAGAGTCAGACAAAGCCATGCAAGAAGTGTGATTGCACAAACTGAATTCATTTAGAAAGCCAGATTGAAAACTGCCAAGCTATATGCTAATAGCCTGGTTATTACTTTGTATATACCCTTTTTTTTTTCCAGCTTTGGTAGCATTATATCTTAGTTGATACACAATGAGGAATTAACTTCTAGAAAATTTTAATCAACTAGCCTTTATTTTTTGTACTGTAAACTACACAAATCTTTTTGAACTTTTTAGAATTTCATTGGTTTCCAGCTTGTAACAACAATTTGTGCACACTCCCAGAAGAGGCCATTCTTCCTTCCTAAAAACTGGCAGTGTGTTGCTGAATATTCTTTTTTTTTTTGCTTGGAATGTGAACATTGTGCAGCCATTTTTAAGTTCCTATGAAATCTGTGCTTGACTAATCCCACTGGTATTCTACCTGCTTAGATGATAGAAAAATGTCAGCCTGATGCTTGGGTAGAAAATACTTTTAGAGTGTCAGATGCTACTCTTATTTCAGGCATAAATGAAAGAAAGGAAAAATGAACAAATCCATTATCTCTCTTGAAGCGTTTGAGGAACTATTGTGATGGGGCCAGTTAACTTTATGAGCCTTGAAGCTGCCAAGACACTTACAAGCACAGCAGAAGCAGAGGCAGCAATAATATATTTCTCTCTTGTGTTCTCTCAGCAAGCCATGTTAGATAGAAGTTGTTATATACATATTGGAATGCTTGTGGCAAATAACTTGTACATGCTAGTGGAAGTATACCTTCTACTTCTTAATGATTGAAGTTCAAACTTACAGGTTTTTTAATCAAACCCAGCTCTTAGTTCCTACAAGAGCTGCTTGATCAAACAGATTTCTGGGGCATGCCATAGCTTGTGTACTTGACATTGCTGGAAGACTGTTTCATTACTTCCTTTGGGAAGCTATCCCAGCAAGCTATGACCAGGCTGTCAAAGCCCAAACCTTCCTTTGTTGAGCGCTGAACTTGGAGTTTCGTGGTGTAAAGGGCACGTCAGTTTGTCCTCCAAAGGACCTTGTTGCCACAGGTATACTGTCTTAGTTTGACTGATGTTGGTTGGTATATAAGGCGGGATTAACTTTTAGAGAATTATAATCAACTAGCCTTTATTTTTTATACTGTAAACTACTGCTACTATTTTTTAGAGCTTCATCAGTTTTCAGCTTGTAATGACATTTTCCATTGTTATCGCAGTATTCAGGTCTGAATGCTAGAGGTTAAGCTTAAACCCCAGGTGTACATGTTTTCTTTTTAATTCTGGGAAAGTAGTATAATGTTTTAACTGAGTCTTTCCAGGAATTTGGTTCAAAAAGTCAAGGTTAAATATATGGTATGTAGAAACAACAGCTGTGATTCAAACTTTTTTTGGTTAAATTCACTTTTAATTTTGGAAGTACCAATTATTCCATTGTACCTGAGAAAGCATAGGAAAACACAGATGTAAGTACCAGTATATTAAGCTTTATTGTAAAGCATTATATTTTAAAGACTACTCTGACTCATGGTGATTTCTAGCAAATGTGTTACTAATTCAGTGCAGTAAAGTGGCAGGAAGTTCTGAGAGAGGATTGCCCTTAACCCTAGTGCAGCAACCCGAAAAACACAGCAGAATTAAAAGTTATTTTACAGTATTTGATAAATCAGTTCTCTTCTGTCTGTGCAATATAGGAAGAGAGATCCTGTGGCTACAACAGAAAGTAAGGAGGGAGTCTCTAAATGAAAGACAAAACTTTGGAAAACCTTTCTAGTTAGTAATGTGTATTAAAAAACTGTTGAGGGTGCGCTTTTCTGGGTTTACTTTTACTTATTTTTTCAAATTCTCTGTTTTTCTGTATTTCTTTGTGAAATGACTTATCCACTGTTGCCACAAAGAGAGAAACCTTTCAACTTGCTGAATCAGGTGGGCTATGCATCAAGACTGAGATGACAGCATGGCTGGGGTGACATAGCCACTTTCAGGGTGTAATTCTGCATTGATTTTCTGAGTTCTGCATTCTCCCTCACCAGTAGCACCATATTTCTTCCTTAAGATCCATGTCCTCTGTGGGGATTGAGTTTAGGCGACAAAGGCATTGCATATATTAAACTCAAACACTTGGGACTAATACCTACAGACCCGCTGGTGTTTTTACAGATGTGTAGATGTGTCTGTAGGGGAGTAGCTATTTCTACAGGAAGACAGGTGGATTGCATGTAGCAGGAAACAAGTTAAGTTTGGGTCCTCTGAGTAGAGTACAGGGAAATGAAACTGTTTGCTTTCCTTTGGAAGTAGTTAATCTAATTAGTTTCTATGGGTAGTTTGCAAACAAACAAGAGACCTGATCAACCCAAATGTATTTAGTCCCTCTTTAGCCTTGGATACTTTTAGAAAGTGTGAACTATTTTGTTTCCCTGTACTTTGCAGTTACTCTCAAGGAATAACTGAGCCCTGGGGTGCCAAAATCATGGATGAGTGGATGAGACTGGCCCTCCTAAATTAAATTTCTTTCTGTAGGGTGGGATTATACGTGGATAAGATTTTGCAGCAGAGCTGCCACTTTCAGCAAGGTAGCTTATTAATCAGCTCCTCACTGCATGCGGCTTTGTCTGAGCATTGCTGCCAAACCAGCCTCATTCCCTGAGGGAAGACTTGATGTGAGCAAGCCACCACTCTGCCAAGCTGCTGTGACAGATATGCTGAATCTGCCACATGCAAACACCATCTTTTCTGATTTCTTTCTCACTGAGAGTAAATGGATCATACAAAGTAGTAGTCATTGCTTAAAACATGCTTGCTGATGTTCTGCATGACTGGCTATAAACTTCGAGGCAGGAGCTATTCACACTTGGATGGTTGTTATCTAAAAACTGCAAAATGTCAAGTTGAAGCTGTAGAGACACTGCATAGGGATCAGCTGTTTGCTACAGCTTTGATCTTGTATCAGTTGGTAAAGGTTTGGCATGCCCATGGTAGCTAAATATAGGGAAGTAATTCATTAAGTTAAAAGCTGTGGTACTTAGCTGCCCATGCAGTTTGTAATTAATTGAAGAATCCTTCAGCTATCATTCTAATGGTTCTTCCCTTTTCTAATGAAGTGTCCTTTGTTGCCATGTTTTTGCTCTGAAGGTCATCCACACTGAGGTACAATACCCCGACTGGTGTGGCTAGAGCCCCAAGGTCCTAAATCCCTGGTAGTCTGTCACAGAGCCAAGCTAAAGCCAGACAATGAAGGAAAGATGCTACCTCATGCTATACAACCAGAAAAGATATAATGTAAACAGTCATGATACAGGTCAGGTTAACAAAGTGAAGGGATCAGTGCTTTCCTTGCTGCTCTTCCTTTTCTCTGGTTTGGTTCCAAATTTCAATTGCTATTCCTTGCCTTGCAGCTTACAACCTCCTCATGCTTTCCTCAGCACAGTAACCCTTCAGCTGTGTGGAAGTGCTGCTGTGTGTGAGATTTGTTTCTCCTCTTGGGCAGAGTCACCAGTGAGCCAAACACATTGTGCGGGTGGGTGCATGATGGGTGCATGGGCTGGGGTGGGGGAAGTACGTCACCTGTCAGTTCCAGTGGAGCTTTCAAGATACTGCCTTCCAATTCCAACATGAGATTAAAAAAGACACAGCAGTGGAAAACTTTCTGTAGTCAAAAGCAACTTTATCAGAACCAGAATTCTTTTCTGAAAAAAATCCAACCAACAAAACCGAACGAAAAAACAAAATTCCATATGAAGGTGGCAGAGACCATAAAAAGCATGGAAGTTAAGAACATTCACCCCAGTCAGTCCAGGATACTGTAGTGTGCACTTATTAAAGTTTATGCACTATATCACATTTCATTGGTATCATTTCAGGGTACACACTGATCTGAAGACAATCATAGATTTTTCAGATTTCTGAAAAAAAGAATTACAGCCTAATTTATTCCTCAATTGATTATTGATATGGATGGAAAAAAATAGCTTTCAATGACTGTGTGAAAGACTTTCTGTTGTGAGGTCAGGCTTGTTCTCCTATCACCCTTCCACTTTTGTAGAGATTTGCCATAGAGGATGGCTTGCTCTCCATGCTTGTGTGAGTTACCATTTAACACTGATGAGGTACATCTCCAGTTATTTCCTGGAGTGTTTGTTCTTTTGGATGTGGGCTGTTTTAGCATGAAAAAGGAACATGTAAGCTTTTGACCTGAGCTCTCTGAATCAAAGTACTAATGCTCCAAACCCAGTGTAAACCAAGCAGTCAGAATATGGTAAACAACTACAGATGACTGTTGAACATGACTTTGAGTCATTACAAAAGCAGTGTGAGGAGGTGATTCATTGGTCACTACTGCCTCCAAAGGCAGTAGCTATGAACCAAATGTTATACAGATGCACGAAGCATAGATGTCAGTGAATATAGAAAAGTGTGTTCCTTCAAGGCCTCTTGTTTTTCTTCTAATACTGTCTAGACATCACCATGTGTGATCTGACTGAGGTCAGGAAAAAATTTCTAGACTTCACACTAGTGGTGTCTCTTAAAATGTTTTTGTTTTTTTTATGATCCTTTTCAGAAAGATGTTGTAGCCTGATTCAGGCTCCCAGCAGTTCTGTAAAAAGTATTTGTCTATGATCTGACCCTTCTGAACAAGTCTCTCCTTGTCACAGGCATCAGCTAATGTAAACACTTTGAGAAACTTATTTGTCATTCTTTTGATCTTCCCTCTAGCCTTTCCTCCAAAGTTTTCCACACAACAGTCTTGAAAGTCTATATAAATGCTTTCCATCAAATCCTGGTCACAGTCCAACAGTAAAACACACTTCAACAGAAACAGTATCACAGCCCTTGTAAGGAAGCAATTTGTGATTCAGATTTCATAGTTGTACTAGGAAATGCTCTGGATCTTCATGTGCTTCATCTTTTTAAGAGTCAGCTTCAAAGACGTTCTTGAATCAGGGACTTTTTATGAGTAAATATCTGGTGGGAGTTAATGATAAGTTCATTTAAAAACATTTTATTTCTGCTGCAGTACTGTGGGAATAGAGTTTCTGTGTTGGCATTAACACTCATAATCAGGAAGACTGAGAACCAATCTAATCCTTGGCATTTCTTAGGCACATTTGAATGATCAAAAGGGATTTGCAGAGATTATGGTTTCTTTGTGCCATGCAAATAATGTAAATGAAATGAATTAGGAAACAGAGCAACTCAAGTAAAACTAGGAGTGAGTCGGTGGACTTCAGATCCAGATATTTAGAAGGCCATCCAGAGGGGTGCCTGCAGCAAAAACAGTGCTATTATGAGGAGGAGCGAGTTTCTGATCATTGATTCAGACTACTCTGGACTAGATTGTGGTCCCTGTACACCTGTAAGTAAGAACAAGCTAATATTAGTAACTGTTTGCAGCCAGAGACTTATTCCAGTGGCTTCTGCTTACCAGCAAATATGAAATAGATACTGACTTCCAGACAGACACAAGAAGATATTGTTCTATCCCCAGGGAGAGCCCAAAATAATGTCCCTACTCTGTGAGCACCATATCCTTTCAAGATGCTTGACTATAACCACTGTGGTATAGAACATTTAAACACTGCATAATAATTTAATTTCTAGTGCCTATAGAGGTGAAAAAACCCCAGTAATCCAAGTGTTAGTGGCCTTTGATTTGCCATATGAATTAATGAGCTGAGTCATGAATTCAGTTTTGGATCCAAAACCCCTTGAGAATTCTGACCTTTTGATCAGTCTTGATCCCATTCTCAGCACCATAATTTGCAGCAACCCTGCAATTAGTTTATGATTAATTTATTTCTCTACATATTTATACTTAATCGCAACCCACAAATAGTATTTGAATAATAAAAATTAAAGTAATTAACTTGAATTTCAAATCTTCACATCTCAAAAGATAAGAGACTAGAGGTGCAGGGCTGTATTACAGTAAAAAGATTTACTGGAGTGTAGATTAAAGGCCTTGCTACCACAGATATAACTCTACATGGTCCGTTACATACCTTTTTTGTAGGAATATCATGAAACCATTCTGGTTTCTCACCTAGAGTGTTCCCATGTCCTGGTTTTGGCTGGAATAGAGTTAATTTTCTTCCTAGTAGGTGATACAGTGCTGCATTTTGAATTTGGAATGAAAATAATATTGATAACACATATGGTGTAGTTGTTTTAATTAGTGCTTACCCTAAATGAAGGATTTTTCAGCTTGGCATTCTGTCAGCAAGTAGGAGCACAAGATTCTGGGAAGGAGCATGGCCAGTAGTGCTGACCTAAACTTGCCAAAAGGTTATTATATACCAGAGGGAGTAATGCCCAGTATATATACAGGGGATGGTAGGCTGGGAGCTACTGATTGCCCTGGAGGTTGGACTGGTCATCAGTCAGCTGGTGGTGAGCAACTCTTTGTACATTACGTATTTCTCATGGGTTTTATTCCTCTCTCTCTCTCATTCTTTCTCAATTTTATTATTAATATATTTTTGTATATTATTGGTCTATTAGGAGTACTGGTTCAGAGAGTACCCTGGAAAACAGCTCTTAATAACAAAGGGGTCCAGGAATTCTGGACATGCTTTAAGAAGGGAATCTTAAGGGTGCAGGAGCAGGCCATTCCTATGTGCCAAAAGATGAGCTGTCAGGGAATAAGACCAGACTGGCTGAATATATTTTTCAGGAACTCAGGAAAAAAAAGAGGGTATATCACCTTTGGAAGAAGGGACAGGCAACTCAGGAAGAGTACAAGGTTGTCTTTAGGTCATGAGTGACAAAATTAGAAAGGTGAACTGTCAGCTGGATCTCAGTCTGGTCACTGCTGTGAAAGATAGTAAAAAGTGTTTTTACAAAAACATTAATAGTAATGGGAAGGCCAAGGAAAATCTCCATCCATTATTGGATGCAGGGGAAACACTGTCATCAAGGATGAGGAAAAGGCTGAGGTACTTAATGCCTTCTTTGCCTCAGTCTATATAAGCATAAGACCAGTGATCCTCAGGGCAATCAGTCCCCTGAGCTGAGAGACAGGGACAGGAACAGGGAGCAGATTGCACTGCCTGGAGTCCTGGAGGAAGTAGTTAGTGACCTGCTGAGCCATTTAGACACTACTAAGTGTATGGCACCAGATGAGATTCATCCAAAGGTACTGAGGGAGGTGACAGGACAGCTCGCCAAGCCACTCTCCATCTTTTATCATCAGTTCTGATAAACCAGGGAGGTCCCAGGTGATTGGAGGTTGGCCGATGGTCACAGCTACAAGATAGGTCAGAAGGAGGACCCAGGGAAGTACAGGCCTGTCAGCCTGACCTTGGTGTTATGGAACGTTATGGAACAGATCATCTTGAGTTCCTTCACACTCGAGGCATGTAGGACAACCAAGAGGTAAGGCCCAGTCAGCATAGGTTTGTGAATAGCTGGTCCTGCCTGACCAACCTGATCTCCATTTCTGAGTGAACAGGTGGTCTGCTTAGTGGATGATGGAAAATCTGTAGATGTTGTCTAGCTGGACTTTGGCAAAGTCTTTGACACTGTCTCCCACTGTATTCTTCTGAAGAAACTGGCTGGTGATGCCTTGGAGAGGTGCAATGTTCACTGTGTTAAAAACTGGCAGGATGGCCAGGTTCAGAGTGGTGGTGAATGGCCTTACATCTTGTTGGTGGCCAGTCACTAGTGGGGTTTCCCAAGGATCAGCACTGGTACCAGTCCTGTTTACACTCTGGATGAGGAAATCTAGTGCACCCTCAGAAAGTTTGTGAGCCACACCAAGCTGAGTGGGAGTGTTGTTCTGCTGGAAGGGAAGGAAGGCTCTGCAGAGGGATCTGGACAGGCTGGATGATGGGCTGAGGCCGATGGTGTGAGGTTCAACAAGGCCCAGTGCTGGGTCCTGCCCTTGAGTCACAACAACCCCAGGCACCTCCACCGGCTGGGACAGAGTGGCTGGAAAGCTGCCCAGAGGAAAAGGACCTAGAGGTGCTGGTGACAGCAGCTGAACATGAGCCAGGGTGTGCCCAGGTGGCCAAGAAGGCCAATGGCATCCTGGCCTGGATCAGCAATAGTGTGGTTAGCAGGACCAGGGCAGGGATTGTCCCCCTGTACTGGGCACTTGTGAGGCCACACCTTGAGTGCTGTGTCCAGTTCTGGGCCTCTCACTCCAAGAATGACACTGAGGGACTGGAGCAAGTCCAGGGAAGGGCAACAGAGCTGGAGAAGGGTCTGGAGCACAAGTCCTGTGAGGAGTAGCTGAGAGAGCTGGGTTTTATTATTCTTTGAGAAAGGAGGCTCAGGAGAGAGATTATCACTCTCTGCAACTGTGTGAGAATGTAGCAATGGAGGGGTTGGTCTCCTCTCTCAGGCAACCAGTGACAGGACAAGAGAACATGGATGTACTTCTAGAAGAACTTCTTTATGTAAGGGGTTGTCAAGCATTGAAATGGGCTGCTCAGAGAGGTGCTGGAGTCACCATCCACTGCAGGTGTTCAAGAAATGACTGAACATGCGCTTAATACTGCTGTCTAGTTGACAGGATGGTGATTGATCAAAGGTTGGACTCCAGGTCTTATGGGTTGTGCAACCTAAATGATTCTGTGATTCTACAAATATCATAATTATTATTTTGATACTATTTAATTTTTTTTGTATCTTGATCTTATCTTAAGCCAGGTTGCCAGCTGGAGTTAAAACATGACAGTCCTTTTTAGCTTCCCAGTGTAGAGGAGAATTGAAATAAAAATTAAAACTTGTAGATTGAGATATGAACTGCTAAATGAATGAAAACATAATAGTAATCACAATAAATATAATTGGAATGAAAAGGAGGGAGAGAGGAGAATAAAACCCAAGAGAAACAAACGCTGTACAATATAAGGTCTCTCCATCTGCTGACAGATGCGCAGCCTGGCCCTCAGCAGTGATCAGACCCTACCTGGCAATTTCCACCAATTTATACCCTGAGTATTCTATGCAGCACCATGCATGCTAACACCTCTTTTCTTTGGGCATTAAGGGTGTAATTAACCTGAACCTATACAATACAGCTGCTATTCATCCCCATCACTCCTAGGAGAAAAACGGGTATTCTTTGATACAACTTATTGCATTTTAAAATATCATGTACTCTTAAGATAAAAAATGTGGCAAAGATCTAGACCAGTAGCTCAAATATAACTACCTATATTGGCCAGAGGAATTTAATCTAAGGTCATTAGTTTCATTTGCACCTCAAGTGTTTGTATTCTGAAGTCATAGAGAATAATTTTAAGGAATCCAATAATTATCCTTGCCTTAGTGTTATAACTTGCACTATTTTGATGGAGTCATATATCCAACAGCATCTGGAATCTAGGAAACAAACCACAGAAAATTGTTGCAAGCTAGAAGAATTTCCCATATATTTTGTCAGTATATTTGAGATGTTGAGCAGGAAACACAACACAGCTAGGCATAAGCTAATGGATTGCATGTAAGACTGTTCTGAAGAAAGTTACAGCAATATTAAATTTGGCCAGACTGAATAGTCAAAAAAGAAATTAAAAAAAAAAAGACAGGATATCGTAGGACATAAGAAAGCAAATATGTTAAATGAAGAGTTGAAATGTGCCCATAAGACATCAAAATGGAAATGTGCATTTGAGTTTGGTTGGGTGACATTTAATATGTTAATATAGTAGTTATGCAAAGTGGTAGCTCAACTTTCTTAACACAGTAACT
Source organism: Orthonyx spaldingii (assembly GCA_013397795.1). Classification (NCBI taxonomy): domain Eukaryota; kingdom Metazoa; phylum Chordata; class Aves; order Passeriformes; family Orthonychidae; genus Orthonyx; species Orthonyx spaldingii. Next base: position 189,249 of record VZTJ01006251.1, on the reverse strand, counting down.
GCTCTGAGAACAGCTGAGACACATAACTTTTTGATTTAGGCTGGAAAACAGCATTTTAAAAATAAAGACATAAAAACATTGCATCAAAATACAGCATTTAAAGTACATCTCACAAAGCCTTTGACCTAGTAAGAGATTATGATTAAGCCACTTGTCAGTCAATTTAGGGTATCGGAAAAGCTATAATAAAATCAATTTTAAAAAGTTCATATTTTTTTGTCCTTATCGATACCTTCGAAAAATCTTTCCTAATTGAATGTACAAGGAAGGTTCAAAAGAAAGTGAAAGAATTATTTTTATTATATGAATACATATTGAATAAAATCACTAACAACTTCATGCACAGGGAGTTAGGAGACAGCTTATAAAGACACAGATAATACTTCTGATGAACTTCAGTTCCTTTGATGAAAATCTCATTGCATTTTTGGCATGGAAATTGTAGACCTGCTGGAGACTCCTAAAGGACAAGAGACATGAGTAGAAGAATTTTTCCTTCCCTTCCCGTTTTTTTTTCAGCTGAATTCGATGTATGTGGAAGGACCACATCATGAAATCAGGTAGCTGAAATCCTTTTTAGCAGAGAGTGAATCACGGAATGGGTAAGTTTGGAAGGGACCACTGGAGGTAAATCTAACGTAATGTACCTGCTCAAGCAGGGTCCCCTACAGCACAGGACTGAGGAGTGTGTCTAGACAGCTTTTGAGTATCTCCAGGGAAGGAAAATCCACAGCCTTTCTGGGTAACCTGTTCCAGTGCTCTGTCACTCTCACAGAAAAGTTCTTCCTCATGTTCAGGTAGAACTCCCTGTGTTTCTGTTCATGCCCAGGGCCAAACCAAGAAAGTCTGTCCTCTGGATACCCTGCCTTCAGATCCTTGTGTTCACTGATGAGGTCCCCTCTCAATCTCTTCTCAAGGCTGAACAGGTCCAGCTCTCTTAGCCTTTCCTCATAAGAGAGTTAGTCCGGTCTCCTGATCATCTTCACAGTCCTCTGCTGGATGCACTTGTAAGGACTTGAGCACAATGAACTGTCTCAAAACAATGTCAAAGAAAAAATTCCCATAAGATAAGCACAGATGGCAAACAGGAAGGAGTTAATTCCAAGCCTAGATGGAGGTTTGTTTAACAGTAACATTCACTGTCAAAAAAGGTTCATAATATTGACTTTGGCACATGGCCTTGTTTGCACCTCAATAATTGGATCCCAAAACTGGTCCAGGAGTGTGGCAGTGTGCAGGCCACCGGAAATACTCTGGGGGCCTGGCCACTCACAGCTCTGCATTCCACTTGTCCCTCCCCTATTCACCCAGGACTGGCCAGATGTCACGGGCCCGTCATCTGCCTATTGGCTGGTCTCTCGCCCTTGCCCTCCACGGACGGAGGGCATAAAGGCCCGAGCGAGAGGTAGGCCAGGGGGAGTCTTGCCACGTTCTCCACCACACAGCTTGTCCTCCTCTTTTCCCTCCGTGAGGGAGAATAAAGGAACGCTGATATAACGCAACTGGTACGTCTGTCTTTACCCGCAAGCAGCAGCCGCCGCCCGGCCCAGGATCGGAGCTCCCGGGCTAAGGAGCTACCGAGGGCTCGATTCGGTGGCCTGGAGGAGCCCATAGAGAAAACAGAAAGGACACACAGGAGGTCCCTGTCTCTCTTGTCCTGAGGAGCCCAGAACTGGACACAGCACTCCAGGTGAGGCCTCACCAGGGCTGAGTACAAGGACAGGATCACCTCCCTCCACCCAATACCCCCAGGATACCATTGGCCTCCTTGGCCACCAGGACACTCTGCTGGCTCACGGACAACTTGCTGTCAATTTCATAGGCAAAGGAAGTAGATTTTTTTCTTCTGTGATTATCTAGTCTGCCTTTTGGTGCAGAGTTGGAAATATGTGTCAGGATTTATAGCCACCTATCATTTGGACTTCATATTAAGACTGGTGCCAAAGGTGCCAATTAGTGTGGACAGCAAGCAGATATCTACTAGCCAAAAGATAATTTGAGATTACATCTATTCTGATTGAAAAAAAAATTTAAAATCTAGGTATAAAAGGTTTCAGATATTATTAGCAATCCTTTTAAACAACTTTTCCTTCTGATTTGGGATGGATATAATTCATTATAAGAGGTACTAAGTGTGTGTGGTTAACCTGGAAATGCTGGGCACCTGAATCTGCAAATCAGGGGCCTGCTTATGTCCTTCTATATGACCTCCTATATCTTGGTTCCTAAGTTAGACCCTGAAAGTCTGGGATTGGGTTCTTTATTTTAGGGGAAATAGTTCATGTAAATCCACAACACACATTCTAGAACATAAATAGCTCAGCCTTGCTGTTGCTAGTACAGACTGCATGTACTGCTCATCTAAACAGCATCTTAGAAGACAAAAGTCTTCAGAGGTAAAAAGAGGCAGAAATCTACATCAGTCAGCAGTCTGTCCTTTCCTTTCGCTTTCTTTTTATTTTTAACAAACTAGATTATTAATAATATTATTTTGTTTTTCCTTCCTCCTGATTCTGCAAGTTTCTCCTTTTCACTCTGTTTCATTTCCTTCCACCTGCCATGCATTGCTCTGTGCAGACACTCCACCTCTTTTTATATTTACCTGCCTTATGCAGAAAAGTCTGCATGTTGACTTGATGCAATATCAAGTTTTTATTTTCACTCTTTCCAATAGCATTCAGTGAATGTCATTCTTGGTGCCCCAGGATTAATTTGGCCTTTCAAAGGGGTGCACCTTTACTGAAAGCATTCTGTTTAGTGGCTGCATAGCAGGAATGGGAAGGAGCCTATTACAATATCTTTTGACAGAAAAAAGCATGACTAAATTAATAGCTCCAGCAGGCCTGTGGCAGTTCCTGCAGAATTTCCAGTCTCATGGGACGAGGCAGTTCATGTAAAGTTCTACGTGTCTGACATTCTGCTTTTCCTCAGAGGTATTCTGGCCAGCAATGATGCTGATGTTTTTTCCCTGTTTGCAAGCATTGTTAAATTGGATGGCAGTTCTAGCTAGCAGTTGAAACATATGCTCTGCAATCTTGCAGACAGGTAGCACTGTAGAAAGAACAAACCATGTTCTCATTTGGGAACAACAAAGGACTTGCTCCCTATATTATAAACCAAGAGCCACTGAGAGTAAAGGCAACATGAAAACTCTGCTAAAAATGAATGTGAATGGCATAAAGGTGTAGGATTTTGAAATAATAACAAAAACTGCTCGCTGTCACACTCAAACTACTATTGGAGGTTCCTGACATATAAAAGAGACATGATTTTCCTTTCAGATAGCTGGGATATCCCAATTCTAAGGATTAGCATATTGTCATGAACTAGTACTATTAGGCATGAATAGAGTATTAAAATACTAGAAGCTGTTTATAGAAAAACTTTTGGTCGAAGAGTTTGCCTGAGTAGCTGATTGTCTGAATAGAAAACTAACATTTCTGCAGCACCTAGGGATTTAAAGTTCTTTGGAAAGAACAGGTGGTTTCCTTATTACTCCTGACAGCAGATGTAAGGAGTTCAATACCTAGGTATTGGTGTAAAGCGCCTCAGATTATCTTTCCTATTTTCTGCTGAAAAAGTACATGGTGCAGGAGTAGGGCAAGACCCTGACTGTGGCCAAGAATTCTTGATCTCAATGGTCATGGTCTATTCTTCACAAGTCAAGAAGGGAAGGGCTGAGTGAGTCCCATTCATGGGTCATGCAGCCAGCTGGGACCAGTATTTCCCGTGTCTCCTGTGTGCTTGTTCCTGCCATAGCAAGGGTAGAGCTTCAGCAACTGTGAGGTGTGTTAACGTACAGCTCACAGAGCTGGGCAGCTCCAAGAAGACCCTTGGCAGATGTAGTGGTTTGAGTTCGTTCACCTCAGTTTTTGGTTAAATGCCAGCACACCTACCAGATTTTATTTAATTTTGCTGTGAGATAAGGATTAGGAGTAGGAAAAGTAGGCTTAAACTTTAAAGAATATAAAGAAAGTTTATTAACAGACTTAAAAGGAAGGAAAAAAAATTAAGAACCAGAACAAAACCTTTAGAATACCTTTGTTCCTCCCACTTCTCCATTTTTTCCCAAGGACAATACAAAAAACAGCACTTCAACTTTCAGTCAGTTTACTACTTCTGAATTAGTCTTTCCTCAGTTCATTTAGGGAGAGAAGTCTTCTTTTGCTTTACCATGTTGACTTCTCCACAAGAAATACAGTTCTTATGGTTTTCAGCCTCACAAC
>VZTJ01006251.1:145746-184279 GCA_013397795.1 Orthonyx spaldingii | reverse complement strand
TCTCACTGACTTTGAGTCTTTATGCTGTGTTTCTGTAAGTGTCCTTGTGCAAGGGAGGATAGGTGTCTGCAAGTTTCATTTGGGCAATGAAAGGGTTAATTTCTTTCTCAGGCTTCTGTGACAGTCCCATGATTTTTTCCGGGTTGTTTAAAAAGTCTGAGCTGGGCTGCAGAAGCAGTCAAGAGTCTCATCAGCCTCGCTCTGTGAAGCTGACCCGGCCCGGCGGGGTCTGGCCCGGGGTGGGGGAGGGCTGGCCTGGCCCAAGGTGATAGAGCAGGGCCCGGCCTGAGTCAGATGGAGCTGGCCCCACCCTTGCCCATTTGCCGAGCTGCATCCGAGCTGGAGAGCTCAGGCCGGGTCCTTTCCCATGCTCAGCTGTACTGCTGCAAACTCCCTTCCAATACCCCCTCCCCCTCTGGGGGAGGGGAGGGCAAGGGCCCAGTCTCACCAGACAGAGAAGCACAGGACTTGCTTCTCTGGCAGTAACAGGAAAGGGGTTTTTTTTTCAGGAGTCTTTCTCTTAAATATGGTTTTTTTCCTGGAGGTGGAACAACTTTTAATTGGATTATATACTTATCAACACTCAAAACTAGCTAGTCACTGGCTCTGTTTCTCAGGAAGTAAGGTGAACTGCTTCCTGCTGCATAGGTCATGTGCAAGACTGACCCTTCCTGGGTAAACCCAGGAGAGCAGACCAACACCATTTTTCACAAAGCAACATCTCCCATATTCTTTGCCAACAGTTCTAAGCACTAAGTCAAGAAAGTAATAGTGCCTTAGGAAATGAAATGAGATCCAGCTTAAAATTTCGATCCTGTACAGTCTTATACGTGTGAATCATCCAAGGTACAGGGAACTAGTTGCCTTTTTGATCAATTTATTATTTATGTTGAGAAATAAGTGGTTCTTCAGTGCACCTGTGCTGCCACGGTATTTAAACATGTGTGAGGAAACATAGTTATTGAGTTCTTCTTACCAAAACCTTTCAAAAATTATGAGTTTTTCCAAATAATTTGGTTTTTTTTAAGTGAATGGGAGAATGTCTCTTTCTCTTTTCCCTCTGTTTTATTTTTCTAGTGAAAAGCATTTTTTCTTGAGTATCATGAACTATAAGAATAAATGAAAATATTTTTCAAGATTCCAATAAAATTTGGTTTATGGACATGAAAAACTAGAGAGACTTTTAGAAAGTGAAAAAGTGTTTTCTTGATCTTCACGGATTTATGTACTTTCTTGGCATGCTGGTTTTGGCTGGGGTAGAGTTAAAGTTCTTCACAGAGGCTGGCATAGGGCTGTGTTTGGGGCTTGTGCTGAACTCAGGGTTGATAATAAAGAGATTATTTTGTTATTGCTGTGCAGGGCTTACACAGAGCCAAGGCCTTTTCTGCTTCTCATTCTGCCACACTGGCAGGGCAGATGGGAGTGCCTGGAAGGTTGGGAGGAGACACAGCCAGGACAGGTGACCCCAACTGACCAAAGGGGTATTCCAGACCATGGGATATCATGCTCAGTATACAAAGTGGGGGGAAGAAGGAGGAAGGAGAGGGACATTTGGAGTGATGATGTCTGTCTTCCCAAGTCACTGTTGTGTGTGATGGGGCCCTGCTCTCTAGGAGGTGGCTGAACACCTGCCTGCACATGGGAAGCAGTGAATTAATTCTTTGTTTTGCTTTGTTTATGTGTGTGGCTTTTACTTTCCCTATTAAACCGTCTGTATCTCCAGCTTTTACCCTTCTGATCCTCTCCCTGATTCTGTTGTTGTGGGAATGAGCGAGCAGTTACTTGGGGCTTGGTAGCTGTGGTTAAACCATGACGCTTGGATACAAAATTTTGTTAAATAATGTAACAGAGAAAACTAATTTTAATTTTAAAAACAACAATAATGCTTGAAGGAGAGACTCACACAAGTTTTTTGCACTTAGTTTCAGCTCACAGAAAGAGCAAAGGCATAAAGAAGAAAAATACACTACAAAACACAACAGATGAGAGACTTCAGGGGTGTAAGAACACCAAATAGGCATTACAGGCACTAGTGAGGAAAGAATACCATTCAAACACAAGAAACCAAATTTTGGAACTGCATAGGAATAGGATGGAATTGATAGAGCTGTCACAATCCGACATATTTCTTTTTTTCCCCTTCCGTTCTCTTACTAAACTCTGTTTACCATGAGTCACGAATTTTTCTCACTTCTGTCCTTCTGAATGTATGTCTCTGTTCTGCTGGGTTTAGTTGACTGTTAGGTGCAGTATCTGTCTGGTGTCAACTCACTACAGGAATAAAGCCTGAACTTCTGAGATGAGATGTTATTAATCCCTATAATTCTTATAGAATTTGAAATTACTGAAACACCTAATCTTGTGTGTAATCCATTGCTTACAAGCTTCACACTACAGGAGAGAAGCGTTCTCAGAAAGGAACCTAATTATTGCAAGTAACTTGCACTTAGTGCAATACAGGAAAATGCAAAAGTGAAAATAAACTACACAGACATTAGTACACAGAAGTAAAAAAACTATATTGGCTCCAGACAGATTGCAGTACAGTAAGATGTGTTTACAGTACTACAGGCAGTGGCCTAAGGGTAAGATCCCTGCTCTCAGACTAAGTGACAGATAGTGGGACAGGTCTATATTGCTGGAAGTTGTGGACAGTGATCCTCAAGTAATCCTTGGGCCAGAAAGTTCCTATGGCTTCTGCTGGAATGTGTGGCAGGAGAGAACCTATGTGTGCCCTGTTTCTTGAGTCATCCTATTAGCAAATCACTATAGGTCTAGAAGGATGTGTGCACTGATTTGGAATGGTCAATTGATATGTCCTTACACTTAGTACAGACCTATATGTTCAATAACATAAAGAAAATGAGTACCAGAAAGGACCTATAGACCTATAGAATAGAGGTTCTAGTACATAAGAAACAGTGTCATCACCAGAATATAGAAGCTGAGAGATCTGCAGTGTTCAGGAGAGAGAAAAAAGTTAAAAAACTATAATATTATACATTGATCACATACTATCTCTAGAACACAGGGGTGGCATGAACAGATTTTAATGCTTTGAAATGGCTGATGGATAACTGCAGAGCTCGTACTGTCTCTTTGGACATTTTGGAATAGCTGACAACTGATAGGACTTCTTCCACTCTTGCCCTGGGGGACTAGGTTTTTGACATGGATATATTACTTGGAGAGGTAAATGTAACCATGTTTTTACTTTCCAGGTAAAGATTAGTAAAAAAGAGCTGTGAAAAATGATAATTTAATTTTAAAAGGAAAGACAGACACTAGGCTAAAGTTTTTTTAATGTCAAAGGCAAACTGAGGAAACATAGAATATTTAGAGCTAGAAATGCAAATGTTTTGTGGAATTTTTATGGAATCTGTGAAGAAAAGAGTTCTAAGTTTACATAAGAGACCACCACAGAAAGAATATTAAGATAAGCAGGTTGCCTAAAAGGAATGCCTTATTGGATTAGACAATAAGAAAACACATGTCAGAAAGTGTGGCAGTGGAGTAAGAATTTCATAATCTATCTCTGTGTAAATCATGTGCTGTCAGCTACCCAGAGACCTAGGGAAGAAAACCTGCCCAAATTTTCTTAAATATTGACCAGCGAGTCACAGTTTATTTTTATGCGTGATTATCTACCATTCATAGCCTTTCATATTATTTTCACCTTTTTTTAATTTTTTTTTTACTTTGTTGGGATTAATATTCAGTTTTTTCACCACATTATTTCAGACTGATTTTTTTTTTTATTGTTGGCTGTACAATTTTTGTTGTATTCATCTTTGTTCCTCCTATGTGGCAATTCACCGAGAAAGAACGTGTCTCTCTATAAGAGCTCTAGAAATAGGTATTGCAAAGACAAGCTGTGCAATGCATCAAAATTTATTTCCCAGAACTATACTGCATTTGGATATTTGGTACAGAGATAATTTTTACTAAGGCAATAACAGAACTGACACAACAAGAAACCACCCCACATTGTTTACATGATTTTGGAGAACGAACCCATATTTAAAGGAAAAAATATTTTGTTGTCTAATAATGACAAATTTGGGGCATAATTTCTTGTGTTTCAAACTTAACATGAAATAGTGCAGAAGATATGGACTAAGTTTTGTATATTGTTAAACTACAGATTTCACCCCTTTATGTCCAATAAAGAAGGATAAAAATATAGTGATATCTATGCTTTGGATGTGCCCTGGTTCTGGCCAAAACGGTTAACTTTTTGCAGTAGCATGGCTAAGGTAGCGTGGCTAGGAGGTTATTCTATACTACTTCACATCACTGCCAGGAGTAGGGGTAAGGAACTCTCCCAGGCACCCCAGCAGGAGGGTGGGTGGGGTTTGTTGTTGAGAAAACATAGAGGAAGGGGGAAAGCCAATGTTCATTGTTGCCCTGGGTCCACAGTGAGCATTTTTGCCTGTAAACCATGATCTCTTTTGTACACTTTTGTTACTAACATTGTTGCTGTTACTATTCATGTCATTATCTCATTTTTGTTTCCAGTAAATTGTTCTTATTGCAACCCGTTATCTTTGCCTTTGGGCCTCCAATTCTCAACTCCAGCCCACTTCAGTGAGAAGGGGAGAGGAAGAGGAAGCAAGACAGAGGCATCTGGTTTGGAAGAGTCATGGTGGAAGCACTGGATTGGGGAGTACCATTCCTTAACCATAACAGGATGTCATTAGCACAGCTTTTATAAAGGGTATTTCTTTCAACAAGTAACAGATACAATTAGTAGTAAATTAATGGGAAAATTGAGCTCTGAACCACCAAAATTATTCTACTGTTTGTGAAAGGCCTTCTTCAACATATAGGGAAAGCCTGTATCTCTGCAGAGCCTCTATATTTAATGACTAGTGTTCAAAGCAAAGATGTTGTCAGTATCCCTCTGAGAAGGACTCAAGGGCAGAGCTGGGACTGCATTTGATTGGCACTATAAAATGTCCATCTCAATGGTGCAGAAAGCTACAGGGCATGGACATGGATTGCAACTGATATAGCAGCCAAATACCAGATGTCTGATATGAAAGATAACTAAATCAGATAAGTTTTGTTATGTCTCAAATGCAGCTACTGGCATCATATAAAGTGACTAATCAGAATGACAGAGATGCAATCAGATATAAATTGGTTGTGGCAAATCTTTCTGCAGATGAATAATATGAGAAAGGCAAAAAAGTAAACCTCCTCTTAAAAGCTTCTCTTCATCTTCCAAAGAGTCAGTGGAAAAAGCTCCCTGGAATAACAGTTCCTTTGAGTGTTTCTTGGGGCAAAAGGCTCTTCAAAAAGCAAAACCAGGAGGTAGAACAAAATTGTGCATCATGATCATGACTGATGCAGATTTCGGACAGATCCTCAATCTTCTGCAAACTAACTTATGCAAAAAAGCTGGCATGACATGGGGAGCATTTGAAACGACAAAACAAACAAGTGCACTCTGTAGGTTTGGCAGGTTTGAAAGCTGTGCTCATGGTAGGGAGTTTCAGGTCTCCTAAACTGCCAAGACAACATTTTGCCCTTGATTGTTATTGCAATGAAAGGTTGCAAGAACACTCAGGCTGATTTTGAAAGGAGCTGTGTTTTTGATGGAGCTGTAAGAAGTGTACAGTGCCGTGAACTGTCGCTGCCTGTAGAGATGAGGTTGCTAATATTGCTGCAGTGCAAACCCGGGACAGCGCAGTAGACACACCAGCCGTACTCTAGCACTCACCCTCAGTCTTACATTCAGGGCATTAAAACAACAGCAGCAATAATACACAGCTGATGGTCCATGCACTGTAGTGGAATTTTTTAATTGAAGCACTGTACATTTTCTGGTTTTCCGTGTAAATTTGGAACTTTGTTTTGGTTAGGGAAGGCCAGTATCTACCTGGTTCCAGGAATATTATCAGTTCAGCTCCTAAAGAATTTTAGCCACAGGAGTTTCAAAGCTCAGTGAGGATGTCACTCTCTGAATCCAGAGCTCCTGCTGTGCTTTTGAGCTCTGCTCACTTTGTAACAAAATCTAAAGGACTGTCTCTACTACAGCAAGTCATGGAGAAGTTTTTTTTTACAGCCCTCAAGTATACTGTAGTTCAGCTGCTCTGTCACGCAAGGCAACAGACATGCATCTCCAGTTCCATGAAATGCAGTGGAACTCTTGCGACAGCTCTTCAGGTTTTGATGTTGCCAGGGTGCTCTGAAGTTCCTGGGGCATTTTCACAATACTTGGTGGTCAGTATGCACTTGGGTGTTAGTACTTCATGGGTGACTGCTTTTCAGCACTTCAAGTTGCCTCTTGATAGGTGGTTTTCAGTAGTATTTGAGCTTTATTGTGGTGATAGTCCTCTGACATCTACTGCGCCCATAAATGCGTACTACTCTGTCCCACTGTTTCTATTAAGTGGTCCTTTGGCTTTGTAAAACTTTTAAAACTTGAGCCTCAGTGTGCAATGCCTACCTAGAAAGTTCATGAGCCTCATCCTGTACTGTCATGCAGTATTTTTAAAAGTATCTTTTCTTTCTTTATTAAAAATTGCTATTTGTGGAGCTCTTGGAGACTTGAAGTGAAAATGTCCTGAATGAAATAGTACTAACAGATGATTGTAGGGGAATACATTTCCATGAATAGTCTTTAGGCAAATTTGATTTATCAATATTCTTCCCATTTCACGTTTGTTATCCATGAAAATATGAAGTGAATAAATGACATGCATGACAACAGATTAATACAAAACCATCTTCTTGAAAAGCTAATTTTTGACTCTTGCAAATCAGCATTCACATCAGAAAGGAGGAGAGAAACCTGGATGACTTACACATCTAGCAAGTATGACCTAAATTTCAAATGGTCTCAAGTATGTAATAAACCTTAGTTTATCTTGATCATTAGAGAACACAGAACAGTCAAAAGATCTATATAATGAAATTTAATACAGTTTATTTATAGGCTAGGACTAGCTTAATAATGCTTCCGTTTGGAAACAAACTATTATAAATGTATACTATAAAAACTAGAAGCAAATTGATTATTACAGAACTAGGAGTTAAACAGGCTCAAGTACAAAAGCCCAGTATGTGCTGTCTGCTATTTTCCTAGGTTTTTTTAAAGATAAACAAGTAGGAAAATATCCCCTTTAAGCTGAGCTTATGTTATTACTAAGAGTGAAGAGCAATTTGGCAAAAGGTTGCAAAACTTCACTATTAAGTCTTCCAGCATGGCTGACGTCAACACTTTGTAAATGCTACTCCTTTTGGCTTTTATTTCACGCTTATGGTTTTTCCTCATTCATCCTTCTGTTACACTGAGGTTGAGTATAAGATTTGCTGTATAGCAATGACACAAGAGCAGGGAAGGAAGGCCAAAGTCTTCCTCATGTGGGGCAGTGTTGGGAAGGCACCTGCTAAATGAGAAAGAAACTTGCAGAACAGAGAAGCCTTCCTGATGCTGCTGGATGTAATATGGAAGAAATGGCAGCTGCACTGCCTCTGTCATGAATTGCTTATTTCCTTCTACACTGGCTGACCCAGCCCTGATCTTTGGTAGCCAGCCTTTTGTGGATACTCAGTTCATCTTGAGTGGTCCTATCTGCAGAACATCTGATGACACCTAAACATAACTGAAACTGAAACGATGGAGAGCTGTTCTTTCCACACACAATTATTAACACAACACAAAACTCTCATAAAAACAGGTCTCTGATATCTAAAATTAGTGTACTTTAAATTAGTGAAATGTTTTGACCTCAATATGCCCCTTTCTGTTTTCCATCTGTAAAATGAAGGAAGCAATATCACTTAGTCTTGGTACTTTATGAAATGGTAAAATGACACACAAACACCATCCTAGAAAACACGTGATTGCTACTCTTAATACAATTGGGTCCTAAGAAGTCAAATCTTAGGACAACTGGTAATGGAGAGTAAAATCTACTGGTATTGTCTGTTGGGACACTGAATGATATAGGGATTTTATAGAAGCAAATTCTATGATTATAGAATACAGAATAATAATAATAAACAACAATTTCATAACATCCTCAACTGGTAAGATGCATTGCTATAAATGTTGAAGACTTTAGAAATAATTCTGTGATCTATGTAAATACACTGAGTGTTGAAATAGATCTACTTTTGATCACTGGAGATATGTGTTTTGTTACTCATCTTGAGGTCTACTCAGATTGCACAATATTAGCTTCAAAATTTTTTTAATCAGTGGAAGAATTGTTTAACTACAGCAGTCAGAATCACCAGAACTATATACATCTGCTACTGAAATAAGACAAACCCAGGATAATTGCACTGCTTTCAATAAAATAAGAATTTTTTAATTAATAATAACATTATAGTTATTGTTTCTAGTATGCTGATATATCCAATTATAGAAGCGTGTATTTAAGCTGAACTTTAGATAGCATCAGTATTGTGACAAACATTTAACAGATACTAATACATGGCTAAAGCTAATGGAAGAGTAAAATACATGTGCAATATTAAATTTCTTGCTGCTGCAAGAATCAAAGCTAATGTCTTCACTCGGAAATTTTTTTACTGTGAGAAAATGTCAGCTTGTATCTGAATTTCTTCTTCTAGTTGGGGTAAATATTAGATACCAATTTTGACTCAAATCTCAAGATATCTGTTAAAATCTCACTTTTATCCTTAGGTTTATTTGAAGAATTTAATATCTGAATTAAAAATACAGTTAATAGTGTTAATAACCCACAAGTCCTCTGAAATCTTGTTACTTTGGGAATTATCCTTTTAGACAAAAAATACCCCTGTTTTTTGCTAGATATTCCTACTCTCAAATAAGAAAAAACCATAATTTTCAGCATTTACTTTCAGGCACATAATCAGTTTTACCTAGAGCTAGAAAAAATCAGTGAAACAGCTTTCTGTAAGTACACTATAAACAATATAAGTATGTGATTAACTTAGCAAGACAAGACTCCTGAAATACTCGAAATCAAATATTTATTTTGAAAGGCCGTCAAACCCCAAGCTGCTTCTTTACTATATCTCTAATTATAAGTACAGGCTGTTACTTCAGCCTCCATGGGGTTGGGTTCAAAATCTGAAGTAACAGAAACATAGAATGTTAAGGAGTTGGAATGGACCTTAAAGATCACCTAGTTCCACCACCCTGTGCCATAAGCAATGCACCTCCCACTAGACCAGGCTGCTCAAAAGCTCCATCCAATCTGGCTGTCAGTATTGCCAGGGTTGGGGCATCCACAACCTCCCTGGCCAACCGGTGCCAGTGTCTCATCACCCTCACAGTAAAAAATTTCTTCCTAATAACTAACCTAAATTTTCCCTCTTTCCATTTGTACCCATTACTCCTTGTCCTATCACTACAGTTCCTGATGAACAGTCCCTCTCTAGATTCCCTGTAGGTCCCTTCAGATACTGGAAGGCAGTTGTGAGGTCTCCATGCAGCCTTCCCTTCTCCAGGCTGAACAGCCCCGACTTTCTCAGTCTCTCTTCATAGGGCAGGTATTTCATCCCCCTTATCAGCTTCCTGGACTCCTCTGGACTCACTCTGACAGTTCCTTGTCCTTCGCATGTTGGGGACTCCAGATCTGGACACAGCGCTCCAGCAGGAGTCTCATCAGAGGAGTGTAGAGGAGCGGCATCCCCTCCTTTGCCCTGCTGGCCATGTGCATTTGGATGCAGCTCAGGACACAATTGGCTTTCTGGGCTGTGAGTACACATGGCTAGCTAATGTTGAATTTTCCATGAACCATCATCCCCAAGTCTTTCACTGCAGGGCTGCTCTCAGTCACTTCTCTGTCCAAGCTGTTGCTGTGTCTGGGATTGCCATGATCCAGGTGTAGGACCCTGCACTTTGCTTTGTTGACCTTCATGAGGTTTGCACCACCCCAGCTCTCAAACCTGCCCAGGATCCTCTGGATGCCATCCCTTCCCTGCAGTGTGCCAACTGCCCCACACAGCCTAGTGTCACAAGCAAACTTGATGTGTCAATATACGACATCTCAATATTCAGAATTGCTTTCAGTTGGTCATAAATTTATTCTGATACTGTATTTCCTGTTATAATTCAAACTGCCAAATCCTTAAAAAAATATTATTTTTATGAGACAGATTTGTTAACATGAACATCTCCAGACAAATATTAAGCCCTGAAAATAAATCTTCAACTAACTGACAAATGAGTCTCATTCAATATTCTCTCTTTAGTGGCTGATTATTTTCCTGCACATAATAAAGAAGCCATTAATGTATAATGAAAGAGACAGCTTAGTTATTTTATCTTTGAAAATTTTTCTCTTTGAAAAATACATACTTAACCATATGGGGCCTTTTGTACACATGGATTTGTTCTTGCTAACAAGTTCAGTGCCAGTGGTATGATTACTTAGCCATCATATCACTTATAGTTGAGAAATACCCTCTTGAACAGCAATAAGAAGGTCAAAGTCAAAGTGGCTTTTTTGTCTTCTTCAACACCAGACATCCCATGAAATCTCTGCTCCTGGTGGCAAGTGGCTATATTGGCTGTGTGTGTGTTATTAAAAAGGCACTTTTGTTTATGGTATGAAGCAAACTGACTCCTATAATAAACCAATGTAGTCTTACTCAAAATGATGCTCAGCTAAGGCAGAACTCTCTCCAGGTAACAGCTGAAAAATACACAGCTTCACTTATATCTTAGCTGGCAAATGGATCTGGAAGAGAGCACATTGCTTCTCTGAATTGCTTGTAAACATGCCAGCTGCTGCACTCAAAGCTACAGCTGATACTGAGTCAAAGACAGGAATGAAAAAACAACAATTTTGCAAATCTCTTTGTGCTGACCGTCTGGTCTCATGAGAAAAACGACTCCTATAATTTTTCATCGTATTATGCAGTTAAATTCCACTACTCTAGTGACATTCTGTCACATCTCATGTCCTCTGTGTGGTGATGCAAGTAAATCCACAGATTACCTTGTGGCGTGTACCCTCTCTCTCAAGCAGAGGCCTGCTTGTCCCAGTAGTAGAGACTCTTGTTCACACTAGTGGAGCATGGGACATTTCCTCTCTAGCTTGCTCAAGTCTTTTCAACCTGTCATATATACCTGTCATATATTGAAAGCACCATCAATCAGAAAACCACGGTGCGCATCTATGTTTTGGAAATCTGACCCTTAGGCTGCTGATCACACTTTTCTTACCCAACTTAAAGCCTTGCAAAATCAAAATGAAAGACAAGGAAATAGTCTTTTCACTTATTCAGGGGAAAGCTGTCTTTACATGGATGTATTTAGTTCATTCTACTATTACTTCATTTTTCTGCATCACCCCTCTCCATACTGTTTGCTTAGGCATCCTTCTTTGGAGCAGCAACTTGCCATTTACTATTTTTCTGTTTCTGGCCAGTTCAACATTAATTTTTTGTGGTAGCTGGAAGGGGACATGCCTAGATATGGAGGTTATTCTACACCACCTCATGTCGTTGCTGGGGCTGGGGTAAAGGGACTCTCTACCAGGGAGAAGGGGTTCCTTCTGGTTGAGAAAATGTCAGATATAGGAAGCCATCAGGTATTATCTATTATTAGTTGTTTTGGTTGTTTTTTTCTGTGTGAAATGCCTCTTTTATTATACTCTCTGTCATTAGTATTGTTGCTGTTACTGTTTGTTTTTTTATCTAACTGCTGTTTCCAGTAAAGTGTTCTATTTCAATCCATGATCCCTCTTCAGTGCCTCCAATTCTACCCTCCAGCCTGCTGCAGTGGGGAGGGAGAGAGAAAATGGTGGGAGTGAGAGAGAGTGGCCGTGTGGTTTGGAGAGTCTCAGAGGGGGCACTGAATTGGGGAATATTGTTCCTAGACCACAACAACTATATATGTGAATGCTAATGATAATGTATGTGTTTTACAAAAAATTTAGCCAAAGCAGTATTTTATTTAAAATCTACAATTGCCACCATGCAGGCTCACATTCTAACCTCTGTCTTTTGTGCTCTTGAAATCTTACACATACTACATAGTTTGCAAGGTGCTTTACTGCTCAATATGATCTATATTTAGTCTGGTTTTGTTATATTTCTTCATTATATTTTCATTTGAGGTGCAACAAGGCCAAGCGTTGGCTCCTATACTTTAGTCACAGCAACCTCAGGCAGCGCTAAAGGCTTAGGAAAGAGTGATTGAAAAATGGCCCAGTAGAAAATGGTCTGGGGGTGATGGTGACAGTACCTGAACATGAGCCAGTGTGTCCCCAGTGTTGTGGGTTGACCCAGGCCAGATACCAGACACCCACAAAAGCCATTCACTCAGTCCCCTCCGGAACTGGAGAAAGATAAGAAAATTTAACAAAGGGTTCACGGGTTGAGATAAGGACCAGGAGAAAACACTCATCAAATACCATCAAGGGCAAAACAGGCTCAACTTAGAGATACAAAGTGAATTTATTACTACAAAATCACAGCAGGATAATGTCTCCCATGGAAGACCGTTCTCCATGAACTTCTCCAATATGAATCCATCTCATGAGCAACAGCTGCCTGTGAACTGCTGCAACATGAGTCCATCCCACAGGCAACAGTCCTCCCCAGACTGCTGCAGCATGGGTCACTCTTCCACAGGGTGCAGTTCTTCAAGGACAGGCTGCTCCAGTATGGGAGCCTCTCTCCACAGGTCTCCCACAGCTTGACAGCCTCTTCTCAGGCATTCACTTGCTCCAGTGTGGGACTCCTCCACAGGCTGCAGGTGAATCTCTGCTTCCCCATGGACCTCCATGGGCTGCAGGGGCACAGCTGCTTCACCAGGGTCTGCACCACAGGCTGCAGAGGAATCCTGGCTCCAGTGCCTGGACCACCTCCTCTCCCTCCTTTTCCACAGACCTTGGTGTCTGCAGAGTTGTTGTTCTCACGTGTTCTGACTCTGCTCTTCTTTGGTTGGAATTAAAACTACACCACAACTTTTGTTTTGATTTCTTCTTAAATCTGTTATCCCAGAGGCATTACCACCCTCTATAATTGGCCCAGCTTTGGTCAGCAGTACATCCATCTTTGGAGACATCAGGGACTGACTCTGCTGGACATGGCGGAAGCTTCCAGCATCTTATCACAGAAGCCACCTCTGTGGCCCCACCACAGCTGAAAACCAGACCACATTAAACCAGTATAGCCCAGGTGGCCAAGAAGGCCAATGGCATCCTGGCCTGGATCAGCAATAGTGTGGCCAGCAGGACCAGTGCAGGGATTGTCCCCCTGTACTGGGCACTGGTGAGGCCACACCTCGAGTGCTGTGTCCAGTTCTGGGCCCCTCACTTTCTTGGGAAAGACATTGAAGTGCTAGAACAAGTCCAGAGAAGGGCAACAGAGCTGGGGGGGGGTCTAGAGCACAAGTCCTGTGAGAAGCAGCTGAGGGAGCTTGGGGTGTTTATCCTGGAGAAAATGACACTCAGGGGAGACCTTATTGCTCTCTACACCTGCCTGAAAGGAGGCTGTAGCCAGGTGGGGGTCAGTCTCTTCTCCCAGGTAACCAGTGAGAGGATGAGAGGATGTGGCCTCAATGCTGTGCCAGGGGAGACTTAGGCTGGACATCAGGAAAAATTTCTTCATGTGAAGAGTTGTCAAGCATTAAAATGGACTTCCCAGGGAGGATGTGGAGTCACCATCCCTGGAGATGTTCAAGAAATTACTGGATGTGGAACATAGTGCCATGGTCTAATTGATAGGGTGATGATTGGTCAAAGGTTGTTCTCATCACTTTGGAGGTTTTTTCCAACCTAAATGATTCTGAGATTCTGTTTATAGCATCTTTTTCAGATATCTTTTATTTCTTGGGTTGGGGCAGTGGAGTCCAATCCTATTCAGTGTAAGTTATGAACACTTATGTGAAACAAATTTATTTTATTCTAAAACATATAAACTAGCAACAAATTGCTGAGATTGCATGTGGCATGTAGAACTGATTTTATTTATAAACCAAAACCATTTTATCAGAGGGCACTAGTTCACTAGGTTAACTTTTTCTCTAAAGCAACATGTTTCACACATTTTTCATTTTGCAAAAATCCCTTTAGGAAATATTAATTTTTATTTTCTCTTACAAGACCTTTGATTTCTTTTTTTACACAATAGCAGGAATCTGTTCTTCTGTCTTCTACACAGATGAACAAATAGCACAAGTAAATAAATATCACTTCCTGGGAAGGCACGCTTCTAAAAGAGTCAGTGTTCTAGTTTTTAATTGACTTTGTTCTGAAATTTAAACATCACATGTCATATGTCATTTCCATAAATTTTCTGAAAATAGAAAGCTTCAAACATTTCAATTTTTTTTGAGATAACTTGCTAGAGCATTTTTAAGGTTGTGATTATCCTCATGTAATTCTGAAAAATAATGAAATCATAAGTCTCCAATAATCTTGGACTGGTGTAATTTTTTCCTAAGCTACCTGTAAGAGAAACCATCAAGAATTTCTGTTCTGTGCTAATTCTTACACTGGCTTTAATACCCACTTTTTAGACTGGTTCTATTCTCAGATTAGGTGATTTGAAGTTGTATATTGTAAAAGAACTTGTTCACTTAACAGAGGTTTCTTCTTGTTGTTTAATTGATTGTCATAAATTGAGATCTGGATGCCTGGTAATGGAGTTTCCCTCATTCTAGCCAAATACAATACAAACTGACTGTCCACCAAACACCAATGTCAGAGCTCACAGGACAGAACTTCCCTTCAAATGACATATTGGATTGATTCTTTTTTTGATGAGGAACATTCAACTGTTTGTTGACACTATGCTGTGAAAGATTACAGCTTTCTCTTTTTGTTTCAACTATTGCAGTGGTATTGTGATTTTGTCATTTTAAGACTATGAGGCCCTGAGGTCATCAAGCTGACCAGAATTCCAACAGAATGCCTAATTGCTTTTGGTCTGTCTCTAATTACTTTAATTAGAAATTAAAATAATAATTCTTACTGGTTTTTATCCTTTGAGTATTGCTGCTGTCTTTCTAGAATGAAATTAGATTATGTGTTGAGACTGGAACTCTTTTTGCCTTGTTATTTGTGCCAAGGTATTATTCCCTCAGTCCTATGGGGCATGTCCTACTGGATTGTTATTAGTATGTTGGGGTTTTCTCATGAGTCACATTTACTGGACTTTATTTTAAAATACGTCAGGTTGCTAGTTAGTTTGGTAATTTTTACAGCAGCCAATTTCTGCTTTGAGTGGAAAAACCTCCAATCTTAACCTTATCCAGCAATTTTATAATCTTGTTTCACTGTAATGAGCATTTATGGATACTAATTTTAATGAAGTTTCTCCCAACCTTGCAATTGTGTGATCTCTTTTCTCATATTCTGAAGCATCCCGTAATGAAGATAGTTGTTATTACTCATTCCAAGCAGCAGTGAGAAATAATTTACAAAATATTTGATACCATTTAACCATTTAAAGCAGAAGGGAATGAGGGAAGTAGTGTTCATACAAGGTGTTTCAAGATGTGCTGGTTTTGGCTGGGGTAGAGTTAATGTTCTTCACAGTGGATGGTATGGGGCTGTGTTTAGGATTTGTGCTGAACACAGAGGTGATGATATAGAGGTTTTTTTTCTTTTAATTGCTGAGAAGAGCTTACACAGAGCCAAGGCCTTTTCTGCTTCTTGTTCTGCCACACTGGCAGGGCAGATGGGAGTGACTGGAAGGCTGGGAGGAGACACAGCCAGGACAGGTGACCCCAACTGACCAAAGGGGTATTCCAGACCATGGGATATCATGCTCAGTACATAACATGGGGGAAAGAAAGAGGAAGGGGAGAGATAGTTGGAGTGATGATGTTTGTCTTCCCAAGTCACTGTTGTGTGTGATGGGGCCCTGCTCTCTAGGAGGTGGCTAAACACCTGCCTGCTCATGGGAAGCAGTGAATTAATTCTTTGTTTTGCTTTGTTTATGTGTGTGGCTTTTGCTTTCCCTATTAAACTGTGTGTATCATCACCTGTGAGTTTTCCAGCTTTTACCCTTCTGATTCCCTCCTGGACCTGCTGGTGGGGGAGTGAGCAAGCAGCTGCATGGGACTTGGTGGCTGGCTGGAGTTAAACATAACACAAGGTTTTAAGGTAACGTTCAGAGATATATATGTACAGAGCAACCACAACTTGTCATAAAAATGCTCTGGAAGTGGCATTAATTTGAGCTGTCTTTGATCTATGAGAATTTTGACAGCTCAGAACTTGTGATGGTTTCATTAGATTTCAGCAGCTGAGGGGATTTTACCAGGCTGGTCTCAAGTCAGTGGCAAGCATTTATGTCTGTATTATAAAGAACTTGCAAGGAACTGAGCCACAATGATGCTCAATATTACTGTTATTTCCTCTTTCTATTTAAAATAGGACAAACACCACAGGCAAGAGTTATTTGAGCACAGACACCACCCACCCTATGCTTTAAAAAGCTAAATGAAAGATGCTATTATTAAAGATCCCGGAACATCACAGTATCTGTAGGAATGGCCATGCCCTGGAGAAGCCCTAGTGATAAATTACTCCCTGAATGTATCTCGTGCAGTTTCAAAGCACTTTGGAATCCTTTATGATAAGTGTTGTTACATAAGGGTGAATATACTTCTGAGGTTTATGTCAGAATTCCTGGCAGTGCTCCAGCTTACAGTGCTGCTGGCAGACATCACCTCAGTGCTCTTCTGCTGATAACAGAAAAATCCAGCCACTAAAAGCATGTCAGTCTGAAAAAGCTTTCTGCTAATTTATGTTTCTTACAGTAGTTAGGTAGAGGAGGAAAGTTAATGGCCAAGTCTCTTCGACACAGATATGATGACTGCAGAGCTGACTTCTTTTTACCTGCCTCAGACAGAGCTTCTGTGTCATCTGAGGCAAAGGGCAGAAAGACAGTCTTGTTCTCATACCATTGAGGGCCAATAGAATAAATAAAATTGATAAGGGAACTGGAGCACTTTCTGTAGGAAGACAGGCTGAGAAAGTTGGGGCTGTCCAGCCTGGAGAAGAGAAGGTTGTGTGGGGACCTCATAGCAACCTTCCAGTATCTGAAGGGGCCTATAGGGAATCTAGAGAGGGACTGTTCATCAGGAACTGCAGTGACAGGACAAGGAGTAATGGGTACAAACTGAAAGAGGGAAAATTTAGGTTAGTTATTAGGAAGAAATTTTTTACTGTGAGGGTGATGAGACACTGGCACAGGTTGGCAAGGGAAGTTGTGGATGTCCCAAGCCTGGCAGTGCTGACAGCCAGGTTGGATGGGGCTTTGAGTGTGAAGGCTGGTGGGCCTGCACCACCAGGAACCAGGAGGGTCTATTGGTGGGAAGACCCCTCATTTTATAATTGCTCCTAAGGTTAGGGTGAGCAGAAGCCTTGCCCCCAGAATTCCTTGTTCCAGTTATTCAAATATATCCCACTTTCTTACTGTGGTTGGTTATTGATATCCCAGCCCTCCAGTATGCTATTATGTCTCCAGTTCCAGAGAATTCTCCCTTCTCTGCTTTCTCATTTGCCCCTGCTCCTTTGTCACTCCCCCAGGTTTTCCCCCATTGGCCCTCAGACCCTAACACTGCCTATGTTCCACCCCTATGCCCTCAAACGATTGGCCCTGATGCTCTGCCTGCACTCTATTTGCCCCATACAAAACCTTGGGCATTCCTTTGTTCTTGGTCTTCGTCCCTGGACCCCTTTGGGTTACTACCCTTCTGTTCCTTGTTCCTGGACCCTCCTCAAAAAACCTCTCCTGTGTAACCTCCATATGAAGACCCTTCTTACCCTTCACCATCGCAGCTGTCTGGCGAGTGTGTGTGTGTGAGTTGGTGTGTTGCAGCACCACACCAAGAGCAACTTCCCTGCAGATGCTTTTGGAGAAAGTCATGGCACCTTACCACCCCACGGCCTCCATGACATCTGAGCAACCTGATCTAGTGGGAAGTGCATTGCTCATGGGAGGGAGGGGTGGGGCTAGATGATCTTCTAGGTCCTTTCAAACCCGTTAACATTCTATGATTCTATGACTCTATTATTCTCTTTGTCTTGTCCATAAGATAATTGGAACCCCTCCTTGCAGACCAACTAATAGATCTTAGGTTTTGTACTTGGTGTGGAATCAACTGCAGCATCTTTTAACTGGGAAAACTGAGAATGCAGTCATGGCTTACTCTTAAACTGGTGTGAAAATGCTCCTGGGGATTTGCTTCTTAGGAAACCTGACTAGTGTTTTTTGGCCATTGTCACAGAAACTGGTAGCAAGAGCCTTGCTGTTGGTGTTTTCAAGTGTTCTGGAAGCACTTTAATCAACTGATTTGGGCTCACAAAACCATATAAACTGAAGAGGATTTATCTGAAAAACCTGTGTAATTATGTTGTGCTTCAGGCATCAAATTGAATGTAGTGATGTCCAGAACTGCAAATGAATGCTCATTCAGTTTAGTATGTTTCTTTCTAATGGTCCAACACTACAATCATTAAAAATTCTAAAATTCTTTATAAATACATTGTACACCCATTTCTTAAAAAAAAAAAAATTAAAAAACTGTGCTAGAAGTAGTTACTATGTCAGGATAGCCACTGCTGTAAACTTCTAGGCTACTTTTCTTTTTAACTTAATTGCATAAATTCTCAGTCCAATTACCTAATCCATAAGAACCACTGAGTTCAGGACTGCTTGCCTTAATCCCAACACACTTGATGACCACCTCATGCAGAATAGAGAACAGAAGACTTATTACAACAAAAAGCAGGAATGAATGAGCTAAACTCCAATGGCACTGAAAAAAATGTGCTCTCAGCGTCTTGGCGTAATTTACGATGATAGTCTGTTCCCTGATCCTCTGCTCCATGCCCCAAAATGGTTGTTGTATCTTAAGTGTGTGGCCAGGGCAAGGGGGGAGCTTTGGTTGCTGTGGCGGGTCTTTTTCAAAGCCTCACTCCCCAGGTGTCTGGGGTGTGGTGCTGTTTGGTTGTGCTAGCTTGGTTTTGTTGGCCCAGGCAAGAAGTTTTTCCCTTCACTGGCCTTGGAGAAGTAGCAGCAGCAATCCTTCAACAACTTTTTGAGGTGAACTGGACAGCATGTTAGTCCGAGAGCAGAGAAACGAGACCTGTGGGAGAGGGGTTGCTCCACTCCGGCCCCAAACCTTGGGATGCCGAGCTGGGGAGGGAAAGCACACAAGAGGCTCCAGACCAGCTACTTCCTGTGCCATGGAGAGGAGGTCGACTCCAGAGAGTCACCAGATTTTCATCTGCTGCCTGAACTGCTGCATGAAACTCCTGTTTGTTTGGGTTTTTTACTTGAGAGAGACACCAGTGCCGTCTTGTACCACGTATTGATTGTGAGCAGGTATTTTCCCTGGCATTTTGGTTTTTGTTCCAGTGTGTGTGTGGTGGTGGAGGGTTGTAAAGTCTGACAGTTTAATATCTAACAGTTATTTACTTTTTTCCGCCTTGCCTTGTGGACATTCTGTTGGTTAATAAACTGTTGGTGTTTTTTCTCACTTTTGTCCATTAGTATTCATTTCCTGTTGGTGGAAAGGGATTGTTGGAGCCTTCTTAGAGGAGACAACCCATTTCAGAGTGTGTTCTCCTAAATTTGTCTCAAAACCGAGACACTTAGGTAGTCCTTAGTTACTTAGTTGTAAATATAAGGTTCAAAGCAGCTACAATGAGAACGAAGACAGGTTGTCACTCACTAGATTACTTTGTGTAGGACTCGTGTTCAAAATGGAAAAGCCAACTAGAACATTCTGCAAAGGGAGAATGTGGAGGAAACATTGTGCTTGAGTCACTCATTAAATGTGAAAGAGGCAGAACTTAGGAAAAATTCTCCCATTTAGCTGATAGCCTAATTGCTGGACCATCCTTTCTGTCTAAATGTTGTGTGTGCATCTTTATTCTCCCTTCAAGGAAACTAATTTTGGCAAACTGTATGCAAATATGTATATCGTTTGCTAAAAAAAAAAATCCTCATCTATTATTTAAAAATCCACATTTAGACATTTTAGCTATAGTAAAATTCCCATCTCAGAACTGGAATTATTAATAGAAAAATCACTGGTCCGGATGTTTCATGTTCAGTCCTGCCAGTTACAGACTGGTTTTGGTTTCTTTTCTAAACTCCTGTTGTGCTCTAATAGAGGGCTCTGACTTTATATTAACGTGTTGGAAGCAACTCAAAAATCAGTCATAAGGTACCTCAGCCCTCAGTCACTAACATCTTCAGATGTGTGTACTACATAGATGCAGTGTAAGATAGATATAATTACTCTGTAACATTATGGAATTAGGTTATGAATATATTAGTTATATACTTAGGGAATTAATGCTAATTATACATTAAAAGTACAGCCTTTAACCAACATGAGCTGCTCTACAGCCACTGGCAGCATGGGAGTTTCTACCAGTGTTCAGGTTCCCTCGCAGTGAAAATGTTGAAGCGTATCTGCACCAGCCTCTGCTGATCACCCCCATCAGTGAAGAAAAAACAGCCTACCTCTCCTGCAAAAGTCTGGGCTTTTAATATCCCCGAGGTCAGGGAGGACTGAGCTTCAGCCAGTGCTTGTGGAGACCTTTGAACTTGACAAGACTTCACATCCTGAGTTCCTTCCTCAGCTTTCCCTGCAGTGACAATGATGGGGGCTTAGAGGGCAGTCCCCAGCCAGGAGTCAGGAGCTCCGTATTCCTCATGCCTCCCTGCTGTAAAACAGGCCTGCAGCCTTGAACGTCCCTTTTCCTTCCAGAAAATTCAGTTTTCTAGCCTTTCACCTTGGACATACCTGCTCCAGTTTTTAAGCAGAAGAGGGTGGGGGAAATAACTTCTCAGTAAACCATAAAGATTCGTTAGTTGTTTGCTTCTCTCTGTAATGGTTTCATTGAGATATTTTAAAATCTTTTATTTCTGACCTTGCTACTTCCATGACCTCTGCCACAGAAAGTAGCTCAAAACAGGCAGTTCATTTCAACTGTTTTGCAAAGAGGTGTTGTAACTTCCATTTGCATTCACTAAGTGAATGTGTTTGGTCGCATTTAAAGTGGTAAATATCCAGTGTACTGCAGAAATCTGATCACTGCTTTGGAAGAGATGGATAAGTAGGAGGAGAAAGCTCAGAATGGTGACCTCATTACAGTGTTGGTCATCTGAATACAACTAGAGAGTTGACAGCAGGCACTGATGAATCAAATCAGGTTCCATTCATTTGAGTCCAATGAAAAACCCAAATAATTCTTGGAATGTTTGAAAAGGTGTATTTGTAGTTTTGGGATCAAATGCTTTACCAAGTTTTAAAATTATTTATAAGAAGGCCAAAGTGGAGAATGTTAGCCTTCCCCTTGCTGTGTGAGTCAGTGAGGTACATACTGGGCATGTAAGTTTAGACTCAGAGAAACATTTGGTAATGCACCAGGTAAATATATATATACATACATATGGATCATTCATTATTGCCATTTGAAAAGAAAACAGGCTCTGTGATTCATCATATGACAATATCAGTCTGTGTCATATGAAATAGGGGCTTCCTCGAACCCTTTGTGTTTGATCAGTCAGTCAGTGCCCCAGGAAATTCGAGACCCTTGTGCCTAACCAGTCTGTCAACGTCCCATTATGGTGACTCCACGTTATTGAGCTCAGGTCGACTGACTTGTTCAGGGACTTGTGCCAACACAGTATTGGAGGTGAATCCTTATTATGGTTTAAAAAGAGAGACTCCTTCTTGGATTTCCCCACTCTCAGCTGAGTATGTTATCTGCTTCCAGCAACTGTTAGTGCCCTTAAAGGATTCACACTAAACAGTTTATGGAATAACACACTTTTTAAATAAAAACACTGGTAATACAAAATTGTGACAGGTTAAAGTTCAAAGATTACCAGGGATAGTTTACTGACTGCAAAAGATAATTTAAAGCAAAATACAGATAAGCTTTAATCACCAGTGAAATCTAGCTTGAGATAATGATTTAGCTCACATCGAGTAAGGTGTCCCTATGGGGCAGAAGACATGTTCAGTCAGTCAACCGTTCCCAGAACTTCTCCCTGTTTTTAACTGACTTTTATACTATTTATTTTTATTTAGTTGGAGCTTGAGTGACTCTAGGCATACATACTTTTGTTACTGATTGGTGTAAAATTCTCGTGCTTCTGTCTTGAAGATATAGTCAATAAAATATAGAGCATATGCTTAGAGAGGTGCAATCATACATTGGAGGTAATTTTGGGATACAAGTGCATTAGCATTACAATGAAATTGTAATGAAGCAAGTTTATCCAAAGAAACGTATTTTGCCACAATTGCTGGTTCAGCAGTAAGACATCTCCTATCCCGCCTGGCTGACAGGTGCTATGCCGTTTATCAACTACATGGTACCACTGGATTCCTGACTGTGCAAGGATTTCAACAAGTGCCTGGCCATGGTATTTCTGCTCCACTCTCTGTTTCATCCCACTTAGCAGGTGCTTAAGGTGGCAGACTGTGTTGTGTGGGGAACTCCCATGGGGTAGATTCTGTGCATGCCAACTGTATTCCATCTAGGAAGTAACAACTGTATTTCACGCTGTAATTTCCATACTGTTATAGCTTCTGTTAGAATGTGAATATGGCTTCCCAGTTTTCTCCAGTTTGTCTCCAGTCATTTGCCCCTAGTCTGGTACTTGATGTGGAAAGCCACATAGACTTTCTACAGGTATCTAGGTGTCTGAAGACATAGATGTGTGCCTCAGGTTTTAGGTATCATGAGAACTGGTGAACTAGGCAACCAGAACAAAACTTGTCGCTAGTTATGTTTGTACTTTAAAAAGCTTAGTGCATGCCTCAGATTTTTTGGTATCTAAATGCCTATGTGATTAGGGCTTAAGACTTCACATTGGAAAATGGACATCTCTTTAGATGATGACTGAGGTCTGCTGTATTGTTTAGCATTGTTCTATTGGTGGGAGAAACAAACTCATGTTATTTATGTCTGTTACAGGGAGAGGAACGTTGAAGAAAGGCAATGGCTGGCTTAGCTCAACCATGTTATACACTTGTTACTGTGTTAATGACTTTACAGATCCAGCATTCCCAAAATGGACTGTTGCTTAGAGAAAAAAAAATAATTTCGCTGTTAACGAACTTCAACTGAAGGATTTTGTGTAATCATTAAACACGATGCACAACAAGAAATCAAGGTCAACTGGTTCCTTGAGTGTCTGAAGATCAGAGGATTTCACAGAAAAAATATCTCTTAGAATTTAAAGTTACAAGCCTTGGTTAAAGTTTTTTATATTGAGTAACATTTCCAATATCTAGTGAAGCCTGTCTCAAGCTCTTCTTAAGTTTCCTGAAGTTTTTACAGCAGCCTTAACTACTTTGCGTCTTCATAATGAATTGTTAAGTGCTGTTTGACTGCCTGGGCTTGGAGGTGGTTCTTGCCATTTCTGGTTTTATTCTTGTATTTTCCAGTACGTTTCTGGTCAAAGGAGACATAGCTTGCCCAGAGAAACCATGTCAGCAAAAAACATTTGGCTGAAATCTGGGAAATGGTCAGTTCTAGATGTTCGTAGTACAGGAAGAGCTCAGTCAGTGCTGATAGGAGTTTCAGAGCATCATCTCTGCATTGTATATCACATTCTGGTATTGTCCCAGTTCAAGGGACAACTTTCATTGAAGCTGATTAAGAGACAAACATGTACACCCAAGGCACAAGCAAATAAAAGCATGGCAAGGTGGGGATTTAGGTACAAGACTCTGGAAAGGACAGGTGTCTGAGACACAGTGGGAACTCATGTATGTTTCTGGAGAACAGTACAGAGATGTGTCTGTGGGTCCTTCTCAGTAAGGATAGTTTTAGGAAGACCTTTGACTGTCCTTGGGGATGTTGGGAGTGGAGCACAGATATGGGTATACTGTCCCTGACACCTTCTACGCAAGTTAGCTATTGCTACACCATTTCAGACTCTTGAAGGGTCTGGAAATTGAATTATTCTGAGCTGGACTTCCCACAACCATGCTAAGGGTGTCAGTGTCATGCCTACCAAGAGAAATCTACATGGGCAGAACAGAATTAGTTGCATCAGTCAAAGAGCAGGCATTGAAATGATTACGTAAATTAATAATGAGGGAGCACTGAATTTACAGAAGCCCTTTATAAGTCAGAACAAAATATCTTCTCTGGTAATAGTAAAATTTGCATTTGTTAAAGAAAAAGAGATCTATCTAATGACTGTTCACAAAGCTAATCCCTCTGTGTTAAAAAGGCTCATCCATAAGGCAGTGTCACAGCAGTGCATCCATGTTCACAGATAAAAATGAAACTGCAGGCTGCATGTGGAATTGCTGAACTTACTAATATCATAACCTCTCACAATATTGGGTAGATGTGTACATTCAGTGCTCAGGTAAGGCAGATTGGGCCTCTATACTTTGAAAAGCTTCCTGTTCAAGTTAATTAAAATACAAAGTCTATATCAACCACTAAATTTTCTATGGTAGCTAATGGAAGAAGTTACATTGCCTCCAGTTAATTGAGAGGAAAAAAAGATGTTTCTGCAATCTCATTCAGAATCTTTTATAAATGTCAAACACTGCATTATGGCTAGGGATAATTCCTTGTTTATCCACAAGTATAATATGTGGATATACTGCAACAGACTTTTTAATCATTCTTCAAATTGCCTTGTCTCTCTTCAGCTCTTTCTTCAGTATTCAATTACTAGTTCAAACATCATAAATGCTTTTGCAAACTAACTCTTTAAAGGTTCCTGATTGCATTAACCAAAAATTGAGTGCCATAAAAATCTTGGGATGGATATCAGGAAGATTAAAACCCTGTCTCATTTGCTAATCACAATTAATAGATTTATTAAGCATGAACTGTGCCTTTCAGAGTTTCACCTGCATTGATTTCTCAGACATCGAAAATTCTATTTAAAGTCTTTAATCAGACAGAAGCAGAAACATCTATACTGATGTTTATTCTGAATGACTGGAAATACTGAAAATTAAGCATGCAGAGAAAATGTTGGACCAAATACATTTGCTGTGGCATTAGTGGGTTTATGTCAGAAAGAGCTCAGATTTGAGACTCTTTTGTTACCTAATACCTTAAAGCAGTTTATACCATGGTTAGGCCCAGCTACCTGCTGTTTCAGGAAACAAGTGAATCACAGAAAGTGATGGGTGTCCTTGCTCCAGTCCTCTGAAAAGTGCCCCCTTACCTGGTAGTTCCAATTTAGTGGTGAGTCACTGGTAGTTCTGGATTTCCCTTCCATGTCTCCAGAGACATTACTGAGCTAGGAGGAATTGCTGTGATCTGTATGTGTATATGCTACAGAAAGCAAAGAGCTTAGAAGGGAGGAACTACCTAACTAAAAGAGATGTGCACTCTCAAAAATGTGTTTCCCTCTGAAAATGTCACCTTCTCGCTATTTAGTCCCTGGTGGATCCATTTATTACACTCCAGTCCAGTTCATTAGAGTTGGTATTAAAGGGAGAAGAGTTTGAAAAGCATGAGTGACACTCGTATCACAAAGGATGGAAAGGTGATTTGATCACTGACATAAAGGATCGTCAGCAAAAGGAAAAAAATGTCTGAATGCTTAGCACATTAATACCAAAAGCTGCTCTTAAAATTTAAACTAGGCCCCTACAACATTGTTTAGAGAAAATATATTTTCATATCAGAACGACATTCCTTATTTTGTCCCCTGTTATTATATGACTAGCAATAAAACCTTTAACTGCAATGCCTCCTGCAATTATTTCCATGGGACTTATTCCCCATTTCTTCAAGCTGTATTAAACAGAGGTGGGCACATTTCTGGGAATATATTAGGAAAAAAAAAAAAAAAAAGAAGAAAACAAACAAGAAAGGAAGGAACAAGCAAGCAAGCAAGCAGTTGTTTTCATTGTGTACTTTCTAGAAATCATGAAAAAAAGAAAGATACAGGAGATCCTAGGAGAGATGAATCTTTTAAAGGAGCAGAAAACAATTTCATACAATGTGGATAGCCCCATTTGATTTGCCTAGGCCTGCTACAGGTCTATTCACAGCAGCTCTCCCTATGCTGAGTTAGAGCAGACTTAAGGTAAATATAGGCCCCAAGTGGCTGACCAGATGTATTTTATAGGGAACTGGGCAGACACATTCTCTCTTGTTTTGGCAATGCCTTTTGCCTGCTGTTTTGCCATGGGAGAGTGCTTGTCTGGCATCCTGCCACCAAGATGCCCTCTTCCTTGGCACGATGTTGTTAGGACTACCTTTCAGGGAAGAATGGCAGTGTGTTTACAAGAGTTATACTGTGCTGGAAAATCCAGCCCATAAATTAATTTTGCACCCCTGCTCTCTTAGTGTAGCCATCTCATCTACAGACCATGTTCAGTGTGCTTCATATGAGCCCTGCTTCTTTTACTATAGATTTTATCTTGCTGGAAAACCTGTCAAACATTTCCTTTCTGCAGCAGCAATTTTATTCTAGTTAAGTTGGTGTAATTCTGAAATTATTCAGTTGAATTTGGTGTAGGTCATCCACATTTACACCACTATAACAATGATAACAATTTGATCCAGAGTTAGAAAAAGCTATGTAAAGTCTTACCTTATTTGTTAATTGATTTGCATGGTAGATGAAGGGTGAACAAGACATGGTAACAGCATATCATCATATAATTCAAAACTGTGAGAAAATACAAAACATGTAACCTGGCATTATTCATCTGTGAAATTAAATCGCAGTCCCCCACCTTCATTGCTTGAAAGCATATCCATAAACCACATAGACAATAAAGGAGAATGAGTCCAGGCTGTTCCTTTTGTTCTAGACAATAAGTATTCATATGTATTTAAGAAGTTGAAATGCCTTAATGGCTTTAAACCTATGACAATAGGGTGATATAATCTTAAGAGTAATTTTTCTAGAGTTTTTATATTTTTTACTTTTGGAACCTGAATTTTAATTACTCTTGTCATCCTCAGGTTTCTCATTATGAAGGCTGATTGGTAGTAATCTCTGAAGTATCCAACATATGTTGGATATAATTTTGCATATTAGGGTGAAAGTAATTAGACACTGTCAATCACATGTTCTGTCACCTCTTCTATGACATATTTATGCACATGGGTGGATAGAATCATAGAGTCATAGAATTGTAGAATCATAAAATGGGTTTTGGGTTAGAAGGGACCTCTAAAGGTTATGTGCAGGGGCATCTTCAACTTTGTCAGGTTTCTCAGCCCTGTCCTCACCTTGACTGTTTTCAGGGATGGGCACCTATCACCTTTCTGGGCAATCTGTTCCAGCGTTTCACCATATTCATCATAAAAACTCTCTTCCTTATACCTAGTTTTCAGTCAGTCTTCCTTTGTCCACTCATGGAGTTGCTGCACCACAGAAGCCCACTAGACTGGTCAGGCAGGACTTGCATTGGTGAAACCGTGCTGACTGTCTCAAATCACATCCCTGTTCTCCATGTGCCTTAGCACAGCTTCTAGAAGGATCTCCTCCGTGATCTTCCCAGGCACAGAGGTGAGGCTCACAGGTTTGTAGACTCCAAGGTCATCCTTCCATCCTTTTAAAAAATGGTTGTAAGGTTTCCCCTGTTCTAGACTGTCACGTTCCACTCAGGCAAACTGTGAGGAGTTCTTTTAAAGTGGATAGTCAGGAATGAAATTAACCCAAACGGGCTAAACTTTGTACCTGAGAACTGTTTATTGGTCACAGAAATGGAAAAGAAAGGGAGTTGCCCAAACGAAAGAGGGCTGGAAAAGACAAAAAAGAAGGGAGGAAAATTAAAATAGAGTGGGGGGAGAAGAGAGAGAGAGGAGACAGAAGAGAAAAGAAGGCATTACCACCAGTAGGACCAGGGAGTGCTGTTGATGTCCACGAGGCAGAGGGTGTGCATGCTGCCTGCTTGTGGATGACTCCTGCGGGACCGGTGACTGGACACAAGATGAGGGGATGCTTGGGCAGGAGGTGCAGAACCCTGGACAGATTTGTGGTGAGGATCACAGCGGTGGGCTGGTTTGGAGGCGGGCAAGACTGGGGGCTCAGGCAGGGAAGCTGGGACAAAGTAGGCAGGGCGTTGGTCAGGCACACAGGGAGGCAGTACAGGCACGAGTGCAGGAGAACCAAAAGGCAGGCTGGAGCCAGGTGCAAAGCCCCCAAATCAAAAAGCAAAAGGCACAAGACCCCAAAAGTAAAAAGCACAGTCTCCAAGGCCTCTAAAAGACAACTCTCAAAAAAGGCTCAAGCCCAAAAGCCCACACTCAAAAAGCATGTTTCAAGAAAGCCACCACTCCAAAAGCAAGTTTCAAAAAGCCCCTGCGGCTTGTGCTGCGGTTACTTTTTATGCCCTTGGCCCCAAAGTCTGCCTGCTGGCAGGAGAACATTGGCCCAGTCCAACCTGTCTCTGCCGTCCACTGGTGGAGACTGGTTGCTGTCTGATTGGAGAATGTCTCTGGAGGGTACAGTGGCTTTGGTGATTGCCTGCCCCATGTGAGATATTGCCAGGCCAAGTCTCCCCAGAGACAAGGCTGAGTGGCTTGGAAACTACATGAGCCAATTCCCTCAAGACTGTGGGATGAATCGTGCCAGTTCCCCTAGACTTACAAATATTCACTTTCCTCAGGGGGTCTCAAACTTAAGCATCCCTTATGGTGGGAAGGACTTTGCTCATTCCCTCTCTTGTGGTCTGTCCTGTTGAGACATGTGGAAAGCGGCTACCAGAGAAGATTGAAGCAAAAACGTAGTTGCGTACCTCAACCCTCTCCTCCACTCTTTTATGAGTTTTCCAGTTGTGCTCATGAGGGGCAATTAATTCTTTTTAACCTTCCTTTTCTGAATGACACACCTGTAGAAGCCCTTCTTATTATTTGTGTCCCTTGCCAGCTTCATCTGCAGCCACACCTTGGACTTCCTGACCCCATCCCTACAGAACTAGGTATCACCTATACACTCTTTCCAGGATACATGGTTCCACTGCCTGTGTGTTTGCTTCTTGCTCCTAAGTGTTATTCAAAACAGATAACAGAGACATTATTTCTCTCTCCTCAGGGGAAGACAGTAAAGTCATTGACAATTCCCTTGGCATTCATTGATTCATAAATGCTGCGCAGTGCACTACTGTATGCAAAAATATTGCTGATAGGGCCCTTTTAAAACAGTTTTATGATGACTATTCTTAAATCTACTGTTTCTTAAACTGAATTTGTAAATGAATGCAAATCTCTTTTTCTTCCTGTGATTCAGTAGGATGAAAATATACCAGAAAATGCTAAGCTGTGTTAAAAGGTAAGTATCCTGCAATGCTTTCCAGTTAAGAGTCACTTTGTAATTTATCAAGAATCATTTATGAACATGCTTTAGTTAACCATACAGGGATACACACACTAAATAAGAGGGATTGCACAACAAATGTGTGCAAGAACAAACAGAGTGACAAAACACAGGATGCTTTCAGTATCTCATGGGCAAAATATGGTGTCTTTAACTGTGTGAGAGAAAAAATTTAGATGTTAAAAAGAACAGAATCATAGAATTGTTTAGGTTGGGAAAAACCCTTAGGATCACTGAGTAACTCTGTAAACCTAATACTGCCAATTCCACTATGAAACTATGACCCTAGGTGCCATGTCTACATATCTTTTAAATAACTCCAAAGATGTTGACTGTAGCATTTCCCTGGGCAGCCTGTTACAATGCTTGACAACCCTTTCAGTGAAGAAATTTTTCCTAATATTCAATTTAAGCCTCCCCTGGCACAGCTGGAGGCTATTTCCTCTTGTCCTATCACTTGTTACCTGGGAGAAGAAACCAACCCCACCTGACTACAACCTTCTTTCAGTAGTTGTAGAGAATGATAAAGTCTCCCCTGTGTGTCCTTCTCTCCCGTCTAAGCAAGCCCAGCTCCCTCACCTGCTCCCCAGGACTCACTCTCTAGACCCTTCACCACCTTCTTAGCTCTTCTCTGGGTGCTGTCCAGTGTTCCAATATCTTGTATCATCCAAAATTCAGTGCCATTCAACTGCTCATGGGGTTAACAGTAAAAAAATTGCAAAAGTCACCTAAAGCAAACAGAGAGCCAGGGACTCCTAGCCTGCTTCTTGCCATGGAGAGGAAGGCGTTAATGAAAGTGTAAGGCAGCAAGCTCTCCTGTCAGGGGAACTGTTAGAAGGCCCCAATTTCTGGTTTACTCTGGTGCATGAGAGAAGACCATTCCATAACACTAGGGTTTCAGGATGTCCTGCAGAGCCAGCAAGATGTTTCATTTATCACATATTCCAGATACTTGGTGTTTCTACGGCTGTTGGGCTTATATCCAGTTTTCTTTGTAGAGCAAAATTCACTGCTTCCATTTCTATGCCTGTAAAAACAACCAGCTCATATTGTGTTACTGTGGATATAGATAAGTGCTACATTGTATAGGATGGTAACCAAATTTTTTTTTTTTCCTTGAGGCAGAAAGTTTTACGGCTTATAAAAATCCTCCTTTTGTTGTATTGGCCTCAGTGGACCCCAAAACGCAAGTCTCCTGAGTCATCTGTGAGCATTTTTATTAAAAGGCTGGTTGGGATCTCTCATAACCTTTCAAATGGGTCTGCTTCCTCTTTGTTATTGAGCTCTCTTTTGTCATTTTGTGCAAAAGCGCTGTAACTTGATTTAGCAGGCTATGTCTCAGGCCTTATGTGAGTTTATTTTGTGAATACCAAGATTTACCCAGGTGAAAGGTGCATAGTTGCTGAGCTGCATATGTCCAGAAGATACAACTATGCATAAGAACAGAACAGTTATTACCCTTTGTTTTCTAGAATGATGTAGAAAGATCAAGATGTTTGAGTTAAGTCAATCAACATTATATCCATCTCTGGTGCACCAGACATTCAGCTACTGTTTGTATTTAATTGTCACTGGACAGTTGCCAGCTGCTGCATAGAATGCCACAAAATCACTTGTTTCATAATTTGAGAACAATTAATGAATTCTATAGTTGGCCCATGCTCTGGAGCGTGGGGTTACAGGACAGAGCAACAGGCCTTAAAAGCCAAAGTGACCTTCTGTCTCTGGTCTGGAAGAAGCCCTGGGACCAGTAAAAAACATCCTGGTCACAGGGGAAGTGGAAAAAAAAAAAAAGCATTGTGGGCCTATGAACTGCTGGACCTGTCAAAAGTGAGAAACACCATTTGTTACCGTAAAAGATATTGTTTACCTGTTGCCATAAAAAGTAATGTTGTGAAACAAAATAGTTAATTGGAGCACACTGTAGTGATTTCCTTTTTATGTTGTAGTATGTAATAAAGGTCTTTACTTACTACCATCTTGTGAAGTCCGTGCCCATAAAATCACTGCACTGGAGAGTTATGATTTCATTTCATATTATAATCCAGTTCTATTTGATTCACTCGTGAAGTAGATATTTTTGTGAGTGCCACTATGTGCGGGGTAAGAAACTTGTGGCCATAGTATATATGTTATGGTGGTCACAAGATACCAACTTTAACCACCAAATCCAGTCACTAGTCAGTAAGATGTTTGAATGATGAGTTCTTTAGCTTCTATGTAGCATTAGACATATTGGAGATCTACAATACTTTTTATAACTATGAATGCTGGCCTTTCTTTGGGTCTGAGTTGGTTTATACTATTTGATACCAGAACTTAAACTAGGAGAAGAAAGGTTTCAAAACTACATTTCTAGTGACCATATGCATCTTATTAAATTCAATACATTTTGCTTCTATTTGTATAAAACCAGCATGTATGCACCATTGGTCTGATGGACACTCTTCCATGATGTAAGCATATCACACTGATGATTGCCTAGAGCTTGCATTTTTCTTCAGTCTTCCTGTGTGAATAAATTCTTTTCTGAAGTTTTACTGTGGCTATTAGCAAGTTGCACAATTTAACTTCTTTAAATGTGTGCTCTAGGCTTTTTGTACCTTAATTTCCTAGAGAAATCGAGGGTTGAGCTAGGTGTTGGACACCTATTTCCCTATTGTGTTAATATGGCAGACTTAATTGTATCCTCTTACTGCAATGCTTTCACTCACAGACCTCTGGTTAGAACACTGGTTAGAGCCGTTCCAAATCAGTGTCTTTAACCCAAAACATTATTTATTTCTTTTCCCAGCTAAAATGTTGGTAATGCGAATTGTGGTTCAAAAAGCATTATCTGGGTCTTTCATTCATCATTCACAGAAACAAGAGGTGAAAGTAAACTTTTGGTAATGGTTTGTAGTGACCAGCTGAACCAAGCTTATTATTTCCTTTGACATCCAAGGCACATTACGTCTTTAAAATTTGTACATCAATGCACCTGTTACCCAGGAACAGAAAATGAAGGAATCTAGTTTGCATATTTTCCCACACCCTTCATAATGCTTCTCCACGATGATGCTGTGTCTTAAAGTATGCACATAAAAATTGTGATCCCAAAATCATAAAAGAAGGGAAATCTCTTGTTGTACGTGTGTAAGCTGAAAGAAAATAACCAAAACTGAAGTTGTTATGGTTTAACGGAAGTCTTTTCCTCCCCAGTATTTCTTCTGGTTAAAAAAAAATCTGCAAAAGCAGCTCTTGTTACTGAAAACATCAGTTTACAGGGGGCGGCACTGTTTGGCCTACCTCTCCCTGCTTTCAAATCATGGTGTTAAGATACAATTATTAAAATTACTAGAGAGATATCTCTGCCTGATTTAAGGTGCAAATGAGACCATATGCTGAGGTCAATAGTACAGATTATCATTTACAGTAAATGTGATGTAGAGAGAGAAAGAAATAGGGAAAAGAAGAAGGAGTAAGCATGAGAGGTATATGGTCACTACCCATTGGATCCTGTGACAAGACTTCATCATTGCAATTCCAGTGTCTGTCGGTTGAAGTGGTGGTCACTTCAACCATCAGGGATGGGGGAATTCCATATAGCACCGAAGTTCCATGGGTTATAGATGCTCAGGTTCAAGTGGGAAGGCCCTGGTATCTCTCATGGGATAGGGAGATTTACATTGAATGATGTAATGCTGTAGATCACAGGACAGTTCAGGATAGTCCAGGGCTCTGATGGTCCAGGACACCTTTCAAGATGCCTCTCAGGTCACGGCAGTTTAGTCAATTATGGCCCAACTGAAGTGATGAATACCTTCAGGCTGTGTGTGAATGTCCCGATACTTTCTCAGATGGGAGTTTTCACACCTGAGCCATTAGGTAAAGGGTGATCAAAAAGCACTATCCCACCTCCTGCCATTCACCTCTCATCATTCTCTTTCCTTATTGGCTAAGTGCTCTATTGTTTGAGTCATTAGTCAGTTCAGTCTCTCACACGTGGTCAGGTGGCATTATTTTTCTTGAGCTAAGACTGCCTTTGTT
Organism: Orthonyx spaldingii; assembly: GCA_013397795.1. Taxonomy (NCBI): domain Eukaryota; kingdom Metazoa; phylum Chordata; class Aves; order Passeriformes; family Orthonychidae; genus Orthonyx; species Orthonyx spaldingii. Next base: position 150,985 of record VZTJ01006251.1, on the reverse strand, counting down.
ACAAAGCAAAGAGGTTTTAGCATAGAAGTATATGGCTATGTTTGCTTCTGAAAGATGGAATTTATGATTGTATTTATTTCCACCTACAGGATCACCATTGAAATGGACAGAATTTCTCAGTCTCATCCTTTAAATCAAAGACAAAAATTACTCTGCTCATTTATAAACCATGCTTTCAACTAGATGACAGGTGAAATACCATTCAGAGATAAATTATCATATTTCAGTTTGAGAATTCAAACTGGAGATCACAACATTATGGCCTACAATGGCAAATTTAGGCTATCTTTATTTTTTGAATGCTGCAATTTGCATTCTGTCTTTTATCCTGTATGCAAAAACAAAGGAAAAAGAAAAAGTTGAGGCCTGCTTTTAATCCTGTTGGTTCAAGCTGCTGCTTCAGTTCCATTGGCACTGGGCCCAGATGATGCCAGTCACCCATCCTTGGGCAGCTGGATTGCTAAATTCCAATCTATGCCCTTTAATCACTGAGCTTTTCAAAATAAATTTGACTAAATTGTAATGATGAACTAATTAGTTCAGTTCCAACCTCTGCTCCATGGAAAATGTAGGGCCAGAATGCTTTGGAAAATATGAAAATCAGGAAATTATAGGATCTCTTTTGATCTGTTGCTTTTTATGGCAGCTACCACAACACACATGCCATAAAGTCTGCTAATATTCAGCAGGGCTTATTTCTTTGGACACAGGGATTTCTGTGTTGACTGTGAGTTGTGTTTGCAAAGCCAGCTCAAGTTAAATGGTGCTGTGCTTTGAAAAAGACACATGAGATCAGGAGTGCACCAGAGATACACACAAAGTTGTTAGACACAACAGGAGCCCTTGGAACAAGGGAGTGTGGCCAAGAGCTGAAAATGTCTATGCAGAATCACTCAGGAAAATGCAGATTCACATATTTTTGGGCTGGCTAGATGTTTCTATTTGCCTCAGCTAATCATCTCCATGGTGCCTGAACTGGCTTTGCTCCCAGGGAAGGTGTGATGTCATTGCTGCACTCTAGCTCTCAGTGATTGCAAACCAAGTGCTCCGCATTAAAAAAAAAAAAAAAAAAAAAAAGGAGAATTAACTGCATTTAAACAATTGAGATCAAATTACTATGAAGGCATCAGTGAGAGAAGTGACATCTCTGATGTGTCTCACCTCTGATGTACTTCATGAGTAAGGAATCCAAATCCTGTGTTGATACAGTTATAAACCCAGACTAAATTCACGTTCTGAGCTCTGCCAAGCTTTGACACACCTTAAACACAATACAGACTTGTCTCTGTAACAATCGCGGCCTTTTGATTGCTGGTGAAAATAAGTTTCCTTTCCTGATTTTACTGTCTTGGTTGTGCAGGACGGCTTGCTAAATACTTTCTATTTTCTACAGCTTTCTTAGAAGAGGAAGCATATTTATTACTGGCCAGAAACTAAAATTATGAATAAATAGACAGATCTTGTGGGCATTAAAACACTGGTGGATTTAGAACAAGTGCATTTTGCCTTCATGAAGAAAGAAGGTCAGTCTTTCCTTTTTTCCTGGGCCCTTGTTCTTCCTGCTCCGTATAGAGTAGAAGAGTGGGAGCATATAGTTTTATGGTTTCTGTTTCTTTTTAAAAAGCACCTTAGTACTTTTGTTAATGTCTTGAAATTGAAATGCACACATATCTTGGGCACCCCTTTTATCATAACAACTTTTTCTGTGCTGCTCGCAGGGGTAAGTTACTGCTGCTGTAACTGTAGATGATGATAAACTAGAAGTGAAAGGTGGCTCAGGCTCTACACTGCTTTTGCTTTGCAGTGAAGATGTTTCTGATGATTTTTGTTACAAGGGTTTGTCACGGCCATCAATACAGAAAAAGGGTGTCCTTGGAAGGCTTTTGCTGCATTCATTAGATCCATTTTCAGCTGTCTTACCTCTCCTTTCCAAAAGAGATGACCTGCATATATTGTCAGGGAAAAGAAATTGGGGGTGAACCTGCAGAAGTACTCTCTGAGATGCAAGGGCATAGTTTACCTATGCAGAATCCCACTCAGTAATTGCTGGACAAAGTATGAGCCTAGCTTTACTGAAGCAAAGTCAATGGAACTCTGAGAACTAGTTCTACAATATAGCTCGGATATTGGAAAATAATAGCTCATTCAAACTATTTCAAGCAATCTGTGCCATATATTTCTGTGAGGGCTCCTGATAGAAACATTTTATAAGATTATGTTAGTGCACATACAAATGAGTATGACTGTGATACTAAGTTTAAGGGATTATATTTCTTTAGTAATGAAAGAACAAAACAAGTTTCCAGTGTTGTCACTGCCACAACACCAACTGCTGTTCTAAGGGCCCTTCCTTCTGTATTTAGATCATTCTTGTCTTCTCCTCTGGATGCAATTTTCAAAGCATTTTATGTGAATGGTCACATTTCCTCTTAAATTACTGGCAGAACTCCCACATACTTCAATGGAAAGAAGATAAGACTCTATTTGTAAGATGGTGACTTTTTCTTATTACAAATATCCCCTGTGATGCTCTGCCAATCATTGCATTACAGATACACTGAACTTTTGAATAGATAATGAGTCACCAGAAGTTATCAAACCAAACCAGAAGGAGACATAGAATTTATATATAGTTTTCATTATAATTCTCACAGTCCTCTGTAAGCGTAGTTTAGTTTATCCTCTCTCTGTTACCCAAAATTTGGTACAAAGTAAAATAACCAAAGCAAGTATTAAGATCATAGCAGGAACTGACATGAAATAGCATTAAGGCTGAGATCTTAGCTGCCATACCTCCATGTTTCATGGGGTATGAAGATATTATTCCATGTTATCCATAGCTGGGCATTAGCTATGTCTTGGTGCTTTCTCTTCTATTTAAATTCAGTTAAATGTAAAATAGTAAATTTTACAAATATAATACTGTTTATTATTATAAACAGTAAATAGAAAATAAAGAACCAGACTGTCTCTGTGTTTTTCAGTGGAACCCTATATATTCAGGCAAAATGCTGAACACAAGCAAAGATTTTTAAAGTAATGAACCAGTTGGAGTTTTGCCTGTGTACAGAGCATGAGACAGTTGCAGTCTTTGAATGCTTCCACCAGGCCTGCATTAGCTTTTCAGTAGGAATTAATTTAACAAAATCTTTTTTTATAACCAAAGTAATCAGAACAAAAAAGAAGTTCTGCAAGTGCTCCCCTCCGTGCTCTCTCACTCGAATAAAAACCCCTGTTGTCATAAAAAGTATACCAAGGATACAGAAATACTTTTTAATGAACTAGTTCTTGTGGCAGCATGAAATCTGGGATTAGATATACAGTGCTATTAGTCTTGTTCATGTCTATCTAGTCAGTCGTGTTACTTTTATCTTACTTTCATAAATGTTTAAGCTGTTAATATAAATAATTCTTCTTGTCTCCTGTAGTGCTCTTAGACAAAAAAAAAAAAAAGTTAACATCCAACACTGATTTGCAATCAAGCTCCACCGTTTCAAATTGCATCATGTGATTCAGCCTAATGGTGATAAAGAGCTCCAGGAATGGGATAATGTTGAGAATTATTGGTCACAGTGATCAGCTGTTGGAACAGGCTTAAAATAATGACAGATGTATTGGTGTGATTTACTAGGGAAAGCACCAATTTTCTAACATGTTTTTGGTATCCTGCATTATACCTGGTCTTATTTTTGTTTGCATTATACTTACATGAGCAAAACTTAGAAGACGGGATGGTGTCTTAACAGTCACAAGGTGAAAGGAGCCTGTGGAGGGGCAGATCAGCCCTTTGGTTACAGTAATTCTCAACCCAAAGCTTAGTACTGCACGCAGCACTGCTAAGTGAATGTATGATCTGTAAGTACATAAAAAAAAAGATCTTTGACTTAGATTTTTATGAGCTATATTTATGTGGGTAGAGTTATAGAGTACTATGGCATTTTTAGAATTAAGTAGTGCAATGAAAGGCTTTACAGAACTAATATTATTCCTCATAAGTTGTGCACAGACTTAGAATAATGCTCATGGAAACCCTTGGGCTTCATCCAGATTCAGTTTTATAAGACAGTTTTGGCCTGATTTTGTAAGTATAATTTAATTTCTAGCTGTTGTCTTTTTTTTTTTTCCCAGTCCAAATTAACATGCAGCATAATGCTACCTGCTTACATTTCAAGCTTTCAGCACTAATATTGTGCTGAATATTTGGTTTTAAAAAATTCAATTTGGTTTTAAAAAATTCAAAACAACATCAGTATTTCTTTAATGCCTGTTAAAGATGACTGAATGTGTTTTCTGACCAGAAACTGTTACACTGCCTGCTACGTGAAATATTTGTTCCCAAATTTCCATAAGACTTAGGCTACTAAGGACCAGGAGTTGTTTTGATGCATTTTTTTGGTGATCCCTGTAGGATCATGTTGTGACATTAATGAGGAAACATAGTTCAGCTCTCTTTGATCCATGGCGAATGTAGAACAAGCAGCAACACTTCTGATAAAATCTGAAAAATCCCCTAAGAACACAAATTTATATTTTCCCCAGTATTGTCACAGGTTTCTTACATTCTGATTTTGATCTGGTCAATATAATTTGGAAGCATTTTTTCCCAGTTGTGGCTTTTCCAAACGTTCCTTAAGTAGAGGTGCAGAACATAATTACCACTGCCAGACTGCTGTTCTATCTTCACAAAGCTGTTAGTGATGTTTCCTCATGGATTTTGAATCAGGTGCTTGCTCAGTCAAATACAAGATTACATTATTCCCTCTGGACTCTTCTTCTCCCAGGCCAACTGCCTGGCAGACTTTCATCTGGAAATTCTTGTCATTGCTTTTCTAAATCCTGCCTGTGACTACAAAGACTTAAGATAACTGTCTCATCAGTATGCAGATGTACTTCACCAGTTTTGTTTGGATATTTTCTAAACACTGACTAATTAATTTCCTGTTTAAGACACACCTGATCAGAATGTGCAACTGAAAAACAAAGGTCTGAAAAATGCTTTGGCTGCAAACATCTTGCTTTCCAAGAAAACAGAAGGGATGTATTTTTGCAAGCATTTCTGTCTTCCATTTCATCTTTGCATCTGATGTTCCAGATGTCACTTTCAAACTTAGCATTTCTTGTAGCCACCAACCAGCTCTCCTGCCCATGTGGACAGTGTGATGGGAGGGAGGGAGGGAGGAAGGAAGGAAGGAAGGAAGGAAGGAAGGAAGGAAGGAAGGAAGGAAGGGAGGAAGGAAGG
>VZTJ01006251.1:119997-144629 GCA_013397795.1 Orthonyx spaldingii | reverse complement strand
GAAGGAAGGAAGGAAGGAAGGAAGGAAGGAAAGCTGAATCGTCCTCTGCTTGTTTTGTTCTGGTTTCTAGAAAAGTCCCACACCTATTGGAATTTCTCCAACAGACCTCCCATACATGGTGAGATCACCATCTCATTCTACAGTTACTTTTTATAGAAGCTAAAGAATGAAAAAATGTCATTTTTTAACATTAGTGAGGGTAGAATCTATCACAACACTAGATGTATCTTATTTTTTATATAAATTCGAGATTCCCACCACAAATGAAATCAAACTACTCATCATATTCTGAAAAGTCATTCTTGATTTTTTTGTCACCTTCCTGAATTACTAAAAAATCAAAATTTTTTACTTACTTTCTACATTTTGAGGCGAATTTGCTATTAAAGGCAGGAGTTTTCTCTTATGTGAAGAGCATTTATTTTTTTAAAATCTGAATGGTGTCAATACACTGTGTATAGAAGAAATACAAAATTTTCAAAGGCATAGAAATTAAGGAGAGTGAAATAAATCTGGAAAAGGGAAGTACCAATTTCAGAAATGTCAAAGACTCCTCAAATTTCATGAGAAGGGTTACCATTCCAACAACCCTGAAAGGCATCTTTTCAGGGCAGAGTAGTGTGAATTGAACTGTCTATATAGACCAGTATCTATACAGACCCAGCACTCATCAGCTCTTGTGAGTGTTTTCCATTTTCAACCATGCTTGACAGCCAACATTTCTTCTTTAATAATATTATAAAAGCTTCCATTTAAGGTTTCTAAGTAAGATTACTGTAGAACGTGAGCTGGCCACTGATGAATAATCTGTGAAGGATTTTTCATAGTATGTTCCCCAAAGCTCTTATAGGTCTGAGCAGTGCGAGTGCCGTGAGGAAATGCAAAGGAATGTCTCTTAGAGCCCTTTGCTTCTTGCTGAGAAAGTTGTAGCTGTTAGTTAGTCACCTGAAAGCCAGCAAATTTTGCCATACTAGGAAAGGCAGGACTGGGTGCAAGAAGACATAATAAAAGGCATATAAACTGCATGTGCATGTGAACTCAACATCATCTGGCCTTAGTTTTCTCATGCTCAACATGTCCTACCATGATACAAGATATGTGCCCAAAATATGTGTTTCAAAGAACTACATAACTATATCTTGGTACCTAAAAAGGTATTTCCTATAGCACTAACTACCTCCTTTTCTCCACCCTGAGACAAGGGCCTTAGCAAGAGTAAAAAAATGTTTTCTTCTTGTTATCTTCAGGATAGGAGGGGCAAAAGCAGGTTTAGGCATTTGGGGTGAATATAAAACGGAAACTCTTTGTAGAACCCACCTAATACAATCATCACTTCCAAATCACTGAAGGAAAAAAAGCAATTCCTTGATAAAGTCTTCTGCGTTCTGATTGGTTAGTGCTCTTGAAATAGTGTTCAGGAAATATGTATACCAATTTTTCAATCCATGTATCTTGTCGCTTTGACCGCTTGACCGCCCGGCAGGCCAGCAGGCGACACCATCTCTGAGCACCCGGCCAGCAAGGCTCTCGCCTTGAAGTCCCTGCAGGGTAGCTCTGAGAAGAGCTGTTGCACCTCACAGCCCAGCCTGGGGCTGGCAGCAGTCGGTGGAAACAAAATAGCGAATACAGCAGAGGTAAAGGAGGAGAGAGGGACTCACTCGTAGCAGCAACCTTGAGTTTATTCCCTGTCCCAAGGGACAGAACAACTAGCGGCAAGGGCAGGAGCTACAGAATGAGCAATGGGGGATGGTTACATGAGGTTTTAAGGGAACTAAGAAAGGGGAGGAGAACAGGAATAAACCAATGGGGAACGTGATGGGTAGTGACAGGTATCCAATAACTGGGGAGCGAAGGAGGGATAAATTCAAACAATCCAGTGGGAATAACAGAACTTCAGAACTTTCCAGTCTGATATGAATATTAAATCAACACCACGAATATTAAGATAACTCTGAGGGAACGGGGGAGGAGATAGAACTTTGACAGACAAGGGTGAGTGGCGGGGAATTACCCTAGCCTGCCTTCCCCCTCCCCTTCAGGCTCACTGTCCTGAGAGGTATAGTCTGCCCATTCCACATTGTTGTTGATCCACATGGAGAAGGCAGGTGGGGCTGCTGATTCATTACCTATTGGGAACCCAGCCAGTGGCGGAGCCACTGGCTGGGTGACCGCCACAATATCTCACAAAGACAAAAGTACAGATTAATTCCACTCATTTTGATAGCACTGGTGCATTTTTATGGAATAACCATCACACTTTGATGCTATAGTGTATGAGAGTGCTGACCAGACCATTTTGCAATAACTCTAACATTGGGCTTCCAGATTGCTGGTGTTGCACTGCATGCCAAACTGTGCAACGCTTTTCCTTGGGTAAGTGACAGAAAAGAGCCCATTGAGATAATTTTTGCAGACAGTCTGTCATTCTGCAGCAAGAGGAGAAATGGTGGGACATGAGGCATGAAAACTGTGTGTCTGCTAAAACAAGCAAACCCGTAAGCCTGGAGACACAGTGATAAAAGGTGAAGGACATTTGTCGTGAAAGATCCACTCTAGCCAGCCCAAGAGGAAGCTTTTACTCCTGCATGGATGAACTTTCTTATGTGCCCACGGGATGGAGATATTTACTGATCTCCCTTCCTGGACTTTGCAGCCATGTTTGAAGCTTTGTAGCCCAGGTCACTGCACAGATGGAAGATAAAACTGATGAGCCATGGGAAACACAAAATAGAGTAGGGATGCACAGGCAAAACCTAGGATCAACAGTACTTGATGATATGCAAGAACAGTGAGATCTAGCAACAAACAACTGGAACATTGCTGACTTACCTTCCCATGCTGATATCACCTTCATGAGAGGGTTATGTCTCAGACAGCTCCACTTTATCTAACCCTCAGCATTTGACGGGAAAAGGTACTGGCCTGTTTATAAACGTTGTACGGTGGAAACACCTTGACTAAAATCCTTTCAACAGTTCTTCCTGTGTCTCATTCACTCATTGTGCAGGACAGTTATCATGAAGGACCATGACCAATCATTTAAAAAGCTGCTGACAGATGTAAGGAAATCCATGTGGGCACTGGGCTACTCTGTGTTGCTAAAAAATGCATTGGTGTATAAGGCCAACTCAGCCTCTGTATCATCCTCATATTTATAGCTTGATTAAAAGGAACAGAGTTTCAGCACGAAACTAGAATTACCCTACTATAGTAGTCTTTCTCTGCAAAAGAGAGATTTGATACAGGATGATAACTGTTTGACAAGCCTTGTCGAATACTGTAAGGAATTCTGAAATACTTTAAAAGACTTTATATCATGTGGATTTTATATGGTTCCATTTGCAAGCATGGGATTTTTGACCGCTACCATTGTTCACACGGCACAGCTGAAAATTACATGCGGTCTGTGACTGCTCAATATGATTCTTTCTGTGAGTAAAGAAGATAGAATTTGGTCCTTCTGATCCTTACATAGCTAGTCATAGGATTTGCTTCAAAAATGCCATTGAGTGAGGAGAGGAAGAGCAGCACACATTTCTGGAAATAGCTTTGAAACTCTGGTTATAGTATATTTATCAGGACTTGCATGAACCTCACTTCTGCTGTTCATTAATGCCAGCAACACTAATGTACTGTCAAAAGAGATTACTGGACTTATGTTACTTGAATAATTGGTATCTGTAGCCAGTCCAAATTTTAGTTAAAACATTTTGTTCTAAAATATTTCCTTAATTGAAATCTACATGTTTGTTTTTGGTTGTTTGTTTTTTTTTTTTAAACAGACCAATTCTTCTAAAATAAGTGATTGGGGTTTTTTAATTTTATTTATATGTACCTACAGATCTTCTTTCATAATGATATAAGTAGTGTAGTATACCCTGATCTTTTTACAGGTGTATCATATGAAGGGTGAGAGATTCGGTCCATTCTATTCCCACTAACAACATCATATCATCATCACTATCATATTCATCTCAATAATAAAGTTCCTTTTAAAATCAAATAGTAATGGCTACTTAGTAATGTCACACCACTTATTTATAGCAAATATACTCAGTCATGTGAGTTTATACAATATCAAGCCTGCTGGCAACAAATGGGATCCACTTGTCTCAAAGGGGAAATGGATCTTAGCTGAGAAGTTAGCAGGGCTTGTTGAGAGACCTTTAAACCATATTTGAAATGGGATACGGACTTAGCCAGGCTTGAAGAGATGAGGTGTAGGTGTATAGTGCTCGAAGAGGCGAGGTGTGTAGTGACCACTCCAGTAGCAAAAGGAGTCTTAAGAGGAAATGCTTCAACCAAACACAAGCAGCCAAAGATGTAACACAACGGGACTATGGGGAATGCCTTTACAATCCTGGGATATTGACACAATCAAATGTAGACCAAGACTTGCAGTATGGGTAAAAAACAGGAGGAACTATAGATCTGTGTGCAATCACTGGGTTTTGATCTCAGTGCCATTACAGAGACATGGTGGGATAGCTCACATGACTGGAACATTGTCAAGAAGGGCTGTATGCTAGTTAGGAAAGACAGGCCAGGAAGGCACTGCAGTGGAGTGGACCTCTCTGTGAGAAAACACTTGGATTGCATTGACGTCTGTCATGGTGAGGATGATGAGCGAGTTGAGACCTCATGTGTTAGTGTGAAAGGACAGAGTAATAAGGGTGTTTGTTACAGGACACCTTATCAGGAAGTGGATGTGGTCTTAAACAGACAGCTGGAAGAAGCCTCACAATCATAGAGCCTGGTTCTTGTGGTGGTCTTTATCTGTCCCGACATCCGCTGGAGAAACAACACAGAGTCCAGGAGGTTCCTGGAAAGGATTGATGGTAACTTCCTGTCACAGGTAGTGGAGGATCCCACAAGGACTGGTGTTCTGATAGTCCTTATACTAACAAACAGGGAAGGCCTTGTTGGAAATGTGGAAGTTGGGAGCAGCCTTGTCTGCAGTGACCATGAGGTTGTGGAGTTCAGTATCGGATGAGGAGAAAGTAGGGCAGCAAATAAGAATGCAAACATGGACTTAAAGAGAGCTAACTTTAGCCTCTTTAGGGATCTTGAACGAATCCCATGGGAACATCCCTGCAGAGAAGAGGGATCCAAGAGAGTTTGTTGGTATTCAAGGATCACTTCCTCTAGGCTCAAGAACAGTGCATACCACAGAACAAGAAATCAGGCGAAAGGGGCAAGGGACCTACATGGACAAAGAAAGAACTCCTATAGTTACTCAGGTGTAGGCAGGAATTACACAGAAGATGGAAGAAGAGTCAAACCACTTGGAATGAATATTGAGAGATTGTCAGGGTAAGTAGAAATAAGACAAGGAAGACCAAGATCCATCTGGAATTAAATCTGGCCAAAGATGCCAAGGACACCAAGAAGACTTTCCTCAAATGCATTGATAACCAAAGGAAAACAAAGGATAATGTGGGCTTATAAGTAAATGAAGAGGGGACTCTGGTAAGAGAGGAAGCAGGGAAGGCAGACTGATGCCTTTGCATCAGTCTTCACTGACAAGATCAGGTCTCAGGGATCCGTGATCCAGGAGACCAGGGTGAAGGAATGTTGAAAGGAAGACTTTCCCTTGGTCAAGGAGAATTTGTTCTGAGAACACCCAGGCAAATTTGACCTCCTCAAGTCCATGAGCCCTGATGGGATGAGTGAGTGCTGAGCCCACAAGTGCTGAGAGAGCTGGTGCACGCCGTAGCAAGGCTGCTCATGATCACCTTTGAAAGGTCATGAAGATCAGGAGAGGTGCTGAGGACTGGAAGAAAGTCAATGTCACCCCAGTTTTCAAAATGGGCAAGAGAGAGGACTTAGGGAACTGTGGGCCAGTCAGCCTCATCTTGATCCCTGGGAAGGTGATGGAGCACCTCATTCTGGAGGCCATCTCAGCCCATGTGGAAGACAAGAAAGTGGTCAGGAGTAGTCAGCATGGGTTCACGAAAGGCAATCAGGTGTTTGGCCAACATGATTGCCTTCTACAATGAAACAGCTTCCTGGATGGATGAGGGGACAGCAGTGGGTATTGTCTAACTCAACTTCAGCAAAGCTTTTGACACTGTCTCTCACAACATCCTCGTAGGCAAACTCAGGAAGTATGGACTGGATGAGTGGCCAATGGGATGGATTGACAACTGGCTGAATGACAGACCTCAGAGAGTTGTAATCAGTGACACAGGGTCTAGTTGGAGACCTGTCACCAGCAATGTCCCTCAAGGTTCAGTACTAGGCCCAGTATTGTTTAACTTACTCACTGAGGACACAGAGCTGGGAGCAGTGGCCGATACCCTGGAGTGCTGTGCAGCCCTTCAGAAGGACCTCAACAAGCTGGAGAGATAGGCAGAGAGGAATTGTCTGAAACTCAGCAAAGGCAAGTGCAGGGTTCCTGCACCTAGGAAAAAAAAAACCCAACGCACCTGTACAGGCTTGGGGCTGACCCACACATTTTCCTTTACAAGATGTTATGCTTGCTCTGTGGTAGCTTTAAGTTGCTGTAGGATAATGCAGAGGGATATGAAATCATTGTCTGGAAAACGTAAGTGAAAATTTTCTTCCTCCCCACATCAGGAAGCCAGCATGGTATTTTCCTGATGAATTACTTATTTCCGTTTGAGGAAGATTTCCTGGTATAGAAACAACTACTTTAATCCAGTTGAGTAAATGGAAGATGATTATAAACTTCATCGGTTAACTGTCATCAACAAAAGGTTCTCTAAGTATGATTTTGCTGGAAATCAACTAAAGGGAACTTAAGCCACAAAAAAATGCAGGGATGTGATGGAATGTGCTGACTTACACATGGAAGTCTTCCACTGAGCAGTGAAATGACACAGTAGGAAATACTTGCAGATCTGCACAATGTAAAAGGTAGTGGTCAACTTCCCGAAAAACTTTGGTTCAGATTCCCTGTTAAAGACAACCAGGAAAAAACAGACTGTGGTGAAAGAAACACTATGAAGTAAATCACAGCTAACTAACCAGTTCTCCACAGTGCATACACTTTCTGAGTCACAGGATCATTACCAACTCTAGGACATTGTGTGGACAGTTAAGAGAGACTGTGATGATTGACAGACACTATATATGGTAAGTTTGCAAGTCCACAGCAATCTTTCAGAAAATTATGAAATGACTTCTTGAGTTTTTAGTGTTTATTTAGCATTGGAACTGTAAAGATATATTGCAAAAATAAAGTCAAAAAAGTATGTAACTTAAGGTATGACTCTCATGCTCCTTAACAGCTAAGCTCCAAGTGACCTCAATTTCCTTCTCTCTGAATTTATGTCTACATCACATACTTAAGAGCTCCTTGAAATGGTTCATATCCTAAGTAGTATTTTCTGCTTGAAAAAGTTAGTTGTCACCAAAACAGGGATTTTATTAAGTAAAACTTAGTCACAGAAAGGATTTTTGTTGGGTGTGGAAAGTGGATTTGTGTGCAACTTATGTTGGGTTTTGTTTGTGTCTTTCCTGTCCCACTTTTTTACCTTCTGGAAATTAAAAAAAAAAAAAAAAAAAAAAATATACGCCACAAAACTAATCGAGATAATCTANCTTTTGGAAAATAAAAAAAAAAAAAAAAAAAAAAAATGCTAGCACCAAAATGTCCTGCAGTAACTTCTGAATATGGAAGCCCATAGTAATCTTTCCACATAGTTTTGAAATGAAGAAAACTGCTCATTACTGAGTTAGATTGTAGTCTTCAAAAGTGCTTTCTGAAGTCTCTACCAGGGAAACATCATTAAAAATTCAGTACACAGCTCACTCATCTCATTTGTCCCCAAGTGTGCTGTGCATCTGCTGCTCTGGATAAATTAAAGTATTTCAATTCTTCAAAGAATGAACTTTGAAAAACACAGAACCTGTTGGTCAAAACTAGAAATATTGCTTTAGTTTAAAGCGATTGAGGAGTAAAAACCTGATTTTTCTTTAAGTAGCTTAGCTTCAAATGATGGTGAAACTCTACAGGGTGCATGCAAATATAAGAGGATAGTAAAACTACCATCAGGAAAATTATGTTCCTTTTCATATGCAGATTCCTATCCTTAACATGGCCTTTTAATTAGCTTGATTATAGTGGTGCTTACTTGTTAGTGCCTCAGTGCTTTAATTTAAGAAACTGACTGTGTGTTCATTATAAATTCCTATTTTCAAAGATTTATAAATAAAGCTGAGCAGCAGCAACCACAACAGAAAAGAAAGATAAATTTACTTGGAAAGTGTGATGAGAGAAATATCACTTGGGGATACTTCCAAACACTTTCAGTTCAAACTTGACTTCAGCTTGGCACAGTTAAGAATTGTACATGTTACAGATGAATTCTTCTAGCTTGAAAGAGTATGTTTTTTCAGTTGTTCAGAATATGAAATAATTAAGACATAACACCAATGTATAGAAACAATATAATTGATGTAAGTGACAAGGTGTTTTGAGAACCAGAGCCTGGTTGTTGAGAGAGTTGGAGAAGAACTGGTGTGCTGTTTTGAAAGTAAACTGGCGGGAAAAATGAACCCCACTCAATTACCTTAAGAGAGATTTCAGGTCAGAATTACAATTTAATAGAAAGATTACAATGAATGCAATGGTACATAGAGAACTGTCTTAAACACAAAAAGTCAGAGTACAACTGGCACCCTTGGTCAGTGATGGTCACAGTCCTATCAAGGGGTGGTTACAGTCCTGTTGAAGTGATGGTCACAGTCTTGTCAAAAGCAGTGGTCCTGTGGAAGTTCTGGTGCTCCTCTGGATCTAACAGGTGGTGGTGGTGTTGTCCCAAGCTCCCAAACCCACAGATTTATGCGCTCAGGTTCAGGTGGGAATGCTCAGTATCTCCTCTGGGGCAGGGAGTTTCACAATGGAATGAAGTAATACTGTGAATCACGGGATATTTGGAAGTCCTTGATGGTTTAAGTCATTGCAGCTGCCTGTTCTGCTGGTTCCGTTGAGTCCATGATGGCCCATCAGCAGAGATGACCCCTCAGGATGGGTGTAACTGTGTTGGTGCTTCCTAGAGGGTGTTGTCACTGCTGAGTCACAGGTGTGAAGTAAAAGAAACAATACCCTGCCTCTTTCTCCTTATCTCTTTTAACACCCAGCCTGAGGTGTCTGGTGTGCACTGGGCAGCTACTGGAAATGACCCATCATTAGCAGTTCATCAGAAACAAGGTAGAGGGGAGTAGAATACACAGTGTGGTTACAGCCACATAGTCCTAAACTGGCACCTGACTCCTGTAACCTGGACAACAGGTAAGCATTTATTTTATAATTGCTGTATTTAGGAAAATATTGTTTTGTATTTGAGGATTTGCAGTCTATTACTCATGCAGAAATTACTACCAGAAGTGTGTTTTAATAAATTCACATACCATAATCTTTCAAACACCTGGGAATCTATATATGTGCAGTTAATACAGGTGAAAGAACATCAGGGTTGGCTCCATGGCAGAACTCAGTTTTGCAGTGACAGCAGAAGGCATTTGAGTAGGAAAAGTGTTTAAAGGCAGGATTGGAAAGAGTCTTCAGGAGTCTCAGAAGGTAAAGATGAGTAAGGAAGGCTTGCAGAGATAAAGTAGATTTTCAGTTTTGGCATGGTTTAACCCCATTTGGCAACAAACCCCTGCAGAGCTGCTTACTCACCCCAGTAGGATGGGGGAAAGCATCATAAAAGTAGAAGTGAGGTAACTTGTGAGTAGAGATGAGGATAATTTAGTAGGTAAAAGCTGTGCTTGCAAGCTGTATATGCAAACAAATCAAACCAAACCAAGGTATTCATTCACCACTTCCAATGGGCAGGCAGATATTCAGCCATCTCCAGGAAAGCAGGACTCCATTACATGAGGTAGGGAATTGGGAAGACAAAGGCCAGAAATCTTTTTGTCCTTCTTCCACTCACACACTTTTAGCTCCTGAGAGGAGCCATAACCCTTCCCACACATCAGGCTCCTCTCATCTTGGGACTCCTTTCTGGAAAAGGAGAGGAAGCAGGAATAAAAGCATATTGTCATGAGGAAAGGGGAGGATCACAGGAGAGTGCCTAAATGACTGGAGCTTCTGCTTCTCTAGTTCTCAGGACAAGAGTTGGTCCTTTAGCTCCTACATCTTCTCTCAGTCACAGCCAATGGCTGGGTAGAGGTAGAGATGAGATATTGAGTCAGATCAGCTAAACCTTGTCTGCTCCAGCCCTCTATCCTCTGCCTATGGTCTTGAGCCAGGTCAATGAAGGAGTGAAGAGCCATCTGTGTTAAACGACTGCATGACTGCAGCTTTAGATATGCAAGTTGGGTAGCTACTTGGTTTCCTCAAAAGCTCATTTTGCAATACTTCATGGAAAGAGAAGGATCAGACCATGTAATTTAATGGACCATTCAAGTCACCAGCAAGCTGCCACAGATTGGACAGCTGTGATGGCCTATACCAGAGGAACAGTGGTTTGCCTCATCACATCATATTCATGTAGCTTTCTAAAATCTTTTTTTTTAATTGTTTCAGGCAAATGTATTATTTAAACAGAGGAACACTACTGACTCCAAAGCACCCACAAAGAGAAAACAAGGTTGTTATGCTGACAAAAAGAAGCTTAATTTGCTTCTTAAGATAGGGGTGGCTCTTCAAGTGCTGTGACTTTGCAGAGGTGCAATCCAACAACTATTCTGTGTTCATCAACAAATTCCAGGGTTTTTAAGATGAATTGATGAAGTCCATCTGTCAGTGAGGATGTTCCTCCAGGATATTTTTAGGCAGACTCCAGACGGTAAGATGATTTCACTTACAGAGAAAGGAGTACTAGCATTTTAACTTATCATTAGCAATAGCCCCAGACTCCTCCATTTGACTTTTGCAACTGTCCAAGTTAACTTTTCCTGAATCTGGATCTGCAGCTGAATATGATTTGATACCTTATATTTTGATAATGGTACCCTAATTTTCCCTTTTTAGAGAAGTTTCAGTGGAGACCTTCAAACTTACTCCCAACCTTGAAAGAACTGGCTACAACTTCAGATTCTAAAGACAAATAATGAAAAAAGCCATGGGGCCTAATACACATTGGCTGAAACATGATACGGGAGGGTTTAAAACCAGAGAAGACAGCATTTGATAGAATGGCTTTCATCCACAGCTGTCAGCTGCAGTTGCCAGAGGGCACATCCTTGTCCCTGAATAAAACAGAGAGGAAAACAGATGAGTACCCTCTGAGAGCCAATTTGTGTTTTAAAGGTATTATGTATTTCCAGGTGAACTATACATAACATAGAGAATGTAGCTAACACAAGCTTTTGAAGTACACACCTGCTGAATATTTCATACAAGCCATTCTTTCAGGTTGAACAAGGTGCATGCAAGTGGTTACCAAACTGGTTTTTTGCTAGGAAGGGCAAAAGCTCTATGGCATGAGCAGTAATCACAAGGAGGCCTCCTACAGTGTAAGATCCCACTGCTTTCCCAACAACTCTTCTATTTTCTCCAGATTTTATCAGCAGGTTTGTGACAGACAAACAGGCTGCTAATAATTTGTTCTTCCACCCCCTCCTCCTCCTCTCAACTATTTTTAAATGGAGTGTGTAATTTCACAGTACTGGATGCTTAATATTATCTGTGCACAACATGAATTGCATCTTCTTCCTACCTGCTGGAAGACGTTCATTTAGCTGGCAGCTGTTGTAAGAATTAAGAGAAACAAGGGCAGAGGAATGAAACAATTGAAGTTATGTACTGCAAAGGAAGAAAACAAATTAACTTTTGATTGATGGACAGAAATATGCTGGTTATATGACAGAAATTAAACATTTCCTTCTCCTAATATTCTGCTACATCCCTCCTCTGACTTTAAAATTCAGTACAAATAAGCAGGATATAACAACAAAGCATTCACAAAAACTACATTCCGGGTCAAGATGGAACTAATAAGTACTTTTGAATGCAAAATCTGGAGAAGGCATGGGAAAGTGATAGCTCCTGTAAGCTAATGTAATGTTTTTAAGAGACGTTTCATGATGATGTACACTACTAATGCATGGACAGGCATAAAACTACTGTGCAGGTGTGGGCTCAAGGAAGAAGCAGAGTATGAGAGCCACAAGACAGAGCGCTGTTACGACTTTGCTGCATCTGTAGAGTAAGGAGGTTTGTAAGTCCACTTTGTCCTGTGTGATCAAGAAGCACACAGGAAAAGCCAAATACTCAGCTGCCAGATCAGTCATTTCCTGACATGAATGCCAGTTTTTTTGGGTGCAAACAGATGAAGTTGCAGTTGTGACCTGCATCTATACGTTGGGAACAAGGGTAAGAGGGTGGCAACATGGACTTGTTTGAATGCTTTCTCTGTATATACAAGCAAAATGCAGAGCAGAATATTTAGAAAGTCTTTGGAAAACCTAAAAGACTCTTGAAATTATTAAACATTCACAGCAGCAGAATCAGAAGTTGTACAAAAAGTCACTAATAAGGACAATCAATTTTAAATTATTCTCAGCATAAGAGCAGAAGCTGAGCAGGAAAAACTTTAATATAAAGGTCTGTAAGTTTAAGTTACACAGGGTTGTTTGAAAGGTCTCAGCTGCAAGAAAAAACCACAACAAAATGTTTCCTGCTGAGTTTGCTATAAATAAATAAACTTTCCAGATATTTGTAAAGAAAGAGAACAATATCCACATGTCTTTTTTCAATATAAACACAAGTTTTGTTTTCATCTGGAGAAAACCCACAGACTACATGCACAATCTTGATTTACCTGGTGGCTTTTAAGAGCTGGGCATGCTGATAAGACATAAAGATGAGGAGCTAGAACAGCCTTTGGCAATGCCAGGTGGAGAGCTCAGCAAAGAGCTGGCAGAGACCTCAGAACGTGGCTATCTTAGGATTCAGGGTGCTGATCCCTTTCTGACAGCAGTTCCTAAGATTAAAGCTGGATTACACAAGCACAATTCAAAGCACCAGATTTACACTGAGATTTTTTCCTGTACTTAGTTGTTGTCTGGCAAAGCCTGAAGAAGTTAAGGCCAAGATCACTCTTCCCCAGCTTCCCTAGAAGGAAACAGGTTACTAGAGATTGTGAGGAGACAGTTTGTGAAATAGCACCTTGTACTGGTGTTGCGTGGCCTGGTTTTGGTAACGGTGAGGCCCCAGAGGTGGCTTTTGTGAGAAGCTTCTGGAAGCTCCCACCATATCCAGCAGAGCCAACAGTCCCTGGTGGCTCCAAAGATGAATGTGCTGCTGGCCAAGGCTGGGCCAATTATAGAGGGTGGTAATGCCTCTGGGATAACAGATTTAAGAAGAAATCAAAACAAGTTTTTGAGCAGTTTTATTTCAGGCAGAGAAGAGCAGAGTGGGTACATTTGCTAGGAACAATTCTGCAGGAATTGTGAAGATCTGTGAAGGAGGGGAAGAGGTGCTCCAGGCACCAGAGGTGAGAATCCCTGGCAGCTTCTGGAGATCATGGTGAGGCAGCTGTGCCCCTGCAGCCCATGGAGGTCCATGCGGAAGCAGAGATTCACCTGCAGCCTGTGGAGGAGTCCCACACTGGAGCAGGTGAATGCCTGAGAAGAGGCTGTCAAGCTGTGGGAGACCTGTGGAGAGAGGCTCCCATACTGGAGCAGCCTGTCCTTGAAGAACTGCACCCTGTGGAAGAGTGACCCATGCTGCAGCAGTCTGGGGAGGACTGTTGCCTGTGGGATGGACTCATGTTGCAGCAGTTCACAGGCAGCTGTTGCTCATGAGATGGATTCATATTGGAGAAGTTCATGGAGAACGGTCTTCCATGGGAGACATTATCCTGCTGTGATTTTGTAGTAATAAATTCACTTTGTATCTCTAAGTTGAGCCTGTTTTGCCCTTGATGGTATTTGATGAGTGTTTTCTCCTGGTCCTTATCTCAACTCGTGAATCCTTTGTTAAATTTTCTTATCTTTCTCCAGTTGCAGAGGGGACTGAGTGAATGGCTTTTGTGGGTGTCTGGTATCTGGCCTGGGACAACCCACAACACACCTGCAAGATCATTATTTTGGTCTGGCAAATCATTCTCTGATTAGTCCTGGTAATCCAGGGTCAGGACTTGAATGAATACCAAGTAAATTTGCTGACAACACTAAATTGGGAGGAGCTGTCAACTCCCTTGAGGGCAGAGAGGCCCTGCAGAGAGACCTAGACAAATTAGAAAGCCAGACAATCACCAAATGTATGAAGTTTAACAACAGCAAATTCCAGATTCTGCACTTGGGATGTGGCAACTGCTTGTATAGACTGGGGAATGAGAGGCTGGAAGGCAGTGCCATGGAAAGGGATTGGAGAGTCTTGGTAGATGGCAAGTTGAACATGAGTCAGCAGTGCCCTGGCAGCCAGGAGGGCCACCTGTGTCCTGGGGGGCATCAGGGACAACCTCGCCAGCCGGGCAAGGGAGGGGATTGTCCTGCTCTGCTCTGCACTGCCTCACTTTGAGTGCTGGGGGCAGTTTTGGGTGCCACAAAATAAAATAGATATTAAGCTTTTAGAGATCATCCAAAGTAGGGCCATGAGGATGGTGAAGGGTCTGGAGGGGAAACCATATGAGGAGCAGCTGAGGTCACTTGGTTTGCAAGCTTGGAGGAGACTGAGGGGAGACCTAATGCAGTCCTTGTGAGGGGAAGTGGAGGGGCAGGTACCAATCTCTTAATTCTTGTGATCAGTCACAACACTCAAGGAAATGGCATGAAAATGAGTTGGGGGAGGTTTAAATTGGATATTAGGAAAAAGTTTTTCACTCAGAGGGTGTTTGAGCAGTGGAATAGGTTCCCCAGGGAAGTGCTTACAGCACCAAGCCTGACAGAACTCAAGCGTTTGGACAATGCTCTCAGGCACAAGGTGTGACTCTTGGGGTGTCCTGCACAGGAACAGGAGTTGAACCTGATGATCTGGATGGGTGCCTTCCAACTCAGCATATTCTAGGATTCTATGACTCTATGATTAAATTTGGAGGCACCTTATTGTTGGACTGGCAAGGCACTTGGGCTGTATCCACTGATGCTTATAGCCAGCTCATGATCATGAACTTCAATACTGATATGTGATTTAAATACTGATACACAATTGAGAAGAGAAGCAGTGATACTTTACCTGCATTTTACCCTGGCAAAAACTCTCTCTTTATTCAACATGAAAATATGCTTGGCCCAAAGCGGTAAATCAATATGCGTTTTTACAGTCCCTATCCAGGAGCCATAGATTGTTATCCAGTAAAATGATGAAGTTTTTCCAACATGCCTGGTGTTTTGCTTACAGTAAAAAGGAATAAATTAAATGCAGTGCATTTAGATAGATGGCCAGTATGCACAAAGCTTGATATGGAAAGGAAAAATACCACTTGTGGTAAAATTCCCAGCGTTCCAAACTCAAACCATGCAAAATGGAAAGCCTGTCCAAATGAGTTACAGTAATGAGTGTAGTTAGGAGGATTAACCTCTGATGATATGTGTGTAATGTGGGAAGGGAGACAGTGGATGTTATTATTGTAATACAGTACATGAATCCCAGAAATGTACTCTTTCTCCTAGCTGCAGACTATCAGGCCACAACAAACCATCTACCAATTTATACAGCTGCAAGAAGACAAAGATTTTTTTTTTTGGCACATTAGAGGATGGGTGAGGGTATTATGTGAGGGAGAGTTGATAGCCCTTTGTATAGTGTGGACCTTTGCGTCAGGTTTGTGTAAGCAAAAAGATGCAAGCTAATAAGCCTATTTAGGAGTGGTGGGCTGCCAGAAGAGAGGATGAAGAGAGATTTCAGTTTACCTATTTTAAGATACTCACCTTGTGGGACACATATACCAATAAATGTTGTAGTTGCCAGTGCTTGATTAATTTGTCTGCAATGGCTGTTGATAAGACACTACTAAAATTAAAGGACAGGTGAGTTTATTGTGCTACCTTCCCAAGCTGAGACTAACTTCCTCCTGTATTGACACGGAATTTATGTTGGTAAATGCAGAACCTTCAAGATGGCTTTTAAACTCATCATTTGCAAATTGAGATGGAGATAAATCTCCAGTTTCCTCAGTACTTTCTACAAAATTTTAAGAAGTTTTCCTCAGTAGTTGAGAAGCCAGAACGGATCATGGAAGCAGTTTTAAGACTGAGCTGGGAAGACTGAGATTCAGCCAACAACAGTACCAGGGAGATCACAAGAGCTGCAAATGGGTTTGGATCCACAGGAGCATGTGAAGCTCCATACAGAAGTCTGGTAAGTGAGCAGTGACTGGAGTTTTGCAAGACAGGATGTGAATAGTGACAGACTTGGAAGTGAGATACTGCAATTTCCATCTAGGTATTACCTTCACTTCAGATATTCTGTATAAGGTGAGTGATAAATTTAATAACTTTAGATATAATAAATATAATTGAATAACTTTCACAGGGAGGGAATGGATAAAAATAAATCTTCAAAAACAAAACTAAAACCACTAGGTTAGAAAACTTGAAAGAACCAATCTGCATTGCTGATAATTGGTGATTGGTTTGGTTTTCAAGCTAAACTTTGACCTCTTGAGAAGCAAATACAGTTAAGAAGGACATAGTAGGACACAAGAAGAATACAAAAACCAGTGCTATGCTACCCCTTGAGATGGACTGCACAAAGATGAATGTGATAGTTCAAATAAGTTATTTACCAAATGTAAATGAAATACCGTGTGCAGTTAAGTGACAAGAAATAATCAAAGATACAGAAAGCACTCCTCTGGGAAGCTGAGAGGATTAGATTTGTTTGCCTTGCAGAGGAGATTAATTACTGTTACTGAACATAATAAATGCAAAAGAGGAAGTAGATGAGAAAAGTGTGTTTGCCAACTCTTACAGTAAAAGAATAAAATGACACCCAGTAAAAAATTAAAGTCAAGAAGTGTAAGACTAATTGCAGGACTTCTTCAATGATAACATAAAATTAACTTCTTGAATTGATTGCCACAATATGTGAGCTCAGTAAGGTTTGGAAAGGGGAATGCATACGGCTAATGAGGCCCTTTGCAGTTACAATAGTGCAAACTGAGAATAACTGGACGTATAAACCAAGGACATCATGGATAAGTGGAACATTGCATATGTAGTCAATCATGACTAGCATTTCTGTTGTCTTTCTGAATGCCAGACAGTGCTTCCAGATCTTCAAGTATGTAGTAAAGTGCAAATCACAGTGCTGTGTTCTAAAAAAAGAGTCAATTTCTGTCTGAAGCATATATAAAGGATATATAAACATTGGTGCACTGGAGAGCCCAAGGCACTTTGAAAGCCAGAAGAAATTTTGCTAGTGAATGCTAAATGTCAGGCAACTGTCACAAATTAAGTGTGCGCCCCTAGACTAAAACCGTGACAGCAGGCAAAGTTTGTCAGGTAGCTTTATCTCAGCCTTTCTTCTTGTCTGTTATTAACTTGAAAGGTAAAGACTGTCCAGTGTTATCCAGGCAGCTGGTGTTAACAAGATGTGAATCAGACAAGTACTAAAATCTCCACTAAGCACCTCTCCTATTTAGGAATGAACACTTTGGGATCAGTCATATATTCAAAATGTAAGAATAGCAATGAAATTGTGTCTAGTTTTTGAAAAACAAACAAACACCCCCTCAACTTCTTAACTGTGAGCTGTAATTTGGTTTAAAAAACCTTCTCACTAAGGATTTCAATTCTCTTTGACAAAAAGTCAGATTTTGAATGCTGTCAAAAACGCATGCAAAGCATCTCAGTTGAGAAAGCACAAAGTTCATTGCTGAATTTCAAAATATATTTTGTATCAAATTATTTAAGAGGGTAGAATAAAAGGTGGAAATGTCATTTTAGCACACAGAAACCAGACAACAGGTGCTTTCTAGTTCCTATATTGTGGTATGTAAGAACCTCACAATCCATTAATGGACATGACAGCTGACATGGTAGAAGTAAGAAGAGTGAATTGAAATTCAATACCTACTTTTAAGGATAGAATTTAATGAAGAGTGTAAGACAAGCATTGCTTGACATTATTGATAGAAATGGGTCAAGTTCAGTGCTATAAGAAACACTGTAAAGTCTGAAATTTGCCAATTCATCCATCTCAAAATTTTGTGTGAGTATTTCTAAGATACTGATAGTCTTCTAAAACTGATAGTCTTCCCCAAATTCTATCTAAATGATTGAGAACCATTTTGTGCATTATTTTGTGTGCTCTTTTACCTGTGAATCAAATGCAACCAAATGCACGGGATCTATGAGAGCAGGTCTAAGGCATTTCCTAACATCATGGCTGGAAATTAAAGAGGAAATATTACAAAGTTTTGAAAATTAATACAGTGTTTTTTGCATAGTTGGCAGCCCTGTGAAAATGACCACTGGTTTTGTGCAGGCTAATTTCTCCAGATTACATATATTAGTCAGCTGTGAAATTAATGCCGTTCAGCATATTCATGTCAGACTTGCCTTGGATTTGGTGTGCATATGTCTGCACTTCCATCCAAACTTTCTCAAAACAACGGGAACACCAACATAAGAGAAAAATTATTTTTTATGGTTGAGCACATTGAATTACTATTGCAGCTCTCAGGGGTTTTTGTTTACTTGTTTGTTTGGGTTTTTTTGATAAATACAGAAATTTGACATGTCAAGAGCTGGGACAGCATGAAAATTAGTGTTGAGATAGGCAAAGAATTAGTCTTGCCTTGCTTCATTTAATGAAATGCTCATAGAGGGAGTCAAATTAATGTGTTGTATATTTCTATAACTCATTGTTAACATTTTTAACCTCACTGATTGCATTTTCTATTTTAGAGAATATGTATTTTTATCTCACCTGCCATATGAAGGATCTCTACATGAATCGTAGACAGGCTAACAAAAATATATATCCACAAAGTTTTGCATGTAGTATAAAACGAATAAAAAGAAAGAAGACTTTTAAAAAGAAATAATTAATAATTTTCTAGCATAGACTGATAAAATGTCTCTCCTTTTTTGCATATTAATACACAAACTTACATGAAAATTAAAAAAATCACCATCTAGAACAGATCATGACGAACTTTTTTGATAAACATTGCAATGAAAACATTTTTCCTAAAATGCCGTTTTTTTGGTGAAAATTAGTGACCTAATTTCATATCACTAAGAAAAAGAGTACCTGTCATAAGCAAAATATTAGTAAGAAAATTCTTTCAGAAATAAACACAGTGGTATTTTTTTTAAAAGTCATTTTATATAGATTACTAAATAGGAATTTTTCAGAAGTGTTGTTCACATTGCTGTTCACACTATTGGTACATTCTTATTCCACATGATCAGGGTGTTTTTGCATGTGCAGTATTGGGGGAAGATGTCCTAGACAGATCACAAGGGAGTGTCTTTTCCGGTTAGCTTAGGAGATGGAGAGGATCTGAGCAATTTTAGCCTGGTATATGAGAGCACCTCTTATCTCTTGCCTTCTGCCTGAAGAGGCTCAGCTGGTGATATAACACCATGTTCTAAACCTCAAAGAATTATGTACAGTAGTATAGTTGAATTTTAGATTGCATGCAACAGTCCTAAAGATGACCTGCTTCCCAACAAAGTAGAAAGGTTATTCGGCTTCTTTAGTTTTCAGTGTAAGGTGTTGGGATAGTTCTGGCCACCATTGCTTCAACTGCTAGCCATTAAGGCACAGGAGAAACAACTGGAACATGTTTCACAGAAGTCAGGTTTTTCCAGCAGATTAATGCTGTAGTTGGCCTCCTTGGGAAGCCAGGGAGTCTGAGGCTGTCCATGTGAAACAGAAGTATGAAGAAACATTTGACAACAGACGTGGAAAAGAACTTTACTTTCAGAAGTAAAAAGAGATTTCTCTTGCATGTATTGAAAAGCAGAAATGTCCAAGAGACTGATGTCTATAACCAGTCCTGGCATGAGATATCTCTCTGAACATGCTCCCTTTGCAGCATACAAACACATCTGGCATGACTAGGTAAGATGTAACATACAAGGGGATGAAAGCTCTTCAGACTTTTGCAGAGGTTTGTCAAACATTTTTAAGAGGTCCTGGGGACATAATATGTGACAGAAACCAAATCCAGAATGCCTGCAACAAACTGTCCCAGGACCGAGGTGTGTGTCTACTTGGCCACCAGACTCAGAAACATCAAAATCATCAAATGGTATGAAGAGCTGTTGGAAGTCTGGTTGTGTGAAGTCCTTCACAGAAGGGAAGGGAAATCACTTCATTTGAGAAGTAGCAATCACCATAGTCCTTTCTGAAGAGGCTGAAGGCCATGCAGAAGCTGAATAAGAAAGCTTTATACTAATAATGACTCAGGCTCATAATGAACTAGGTTTATTGCCTGTGTAATGGCCGAATCAACAAGGCAAAAAGAAACATCTTGAAGTCTTGAGACTTTATAACCAGTTTTGTTTTCAGAAGCAGTGCTATGATTTCAGAAATAGGCATGGCCCTGAACTTGAAAATACACAGTTTGTGGGACCAAGATGGGTCTGGGCTGACTATTTTCCTGAAAAAGATTTTAGAAAACAGTAGGTAAAAGTACCTGGCGAAAGTCCATGTCTCTTGGCATGCTCTCAGTGACAGGATTTAAAGAGCAGAGCAATAAGCAGCATTTAGTCCCTTGCTGTGTCCTTCAAAGTGGGAGTATTGTTACACAAGGCTGCTTTTTAACATGATGAGGATCTCAATGCGGAGGTGAAGCATCTGAATGCAAATTTCCTCTAACTGAATCTGCAAAGCTTTGCAAGGTGCTCTCAGATTGGATATACAGGCAAGTGCTTCATTTGAACTTGCTCCCCAAAGCTCTGTGCCCCTCAAAAGATAGGTCTTCAACTGCACAGGGTAGGTCTTTGGACTACTACTTCTATCTACTACCAAGTCTGAAATGTCCCTCCTCTAGAGCAACTGAGGTTGTACACACCATAGGAATACAGGCAGGGAAGAGATGTAATGCCTCTCCCAATTTGCTTTTCATGAAATGAGCCTATACCTTCCTGTACCATAGAGGTTCCATCTAATTCTGAGTAATTTAAAACTAGTCATTAAATTTTACAGTTTCATAGACACTTTTCCCTTCAGTTTCCAAAAACAACAGGAAAAGGGCTGTGATTTTTTTATGACCCTATCCTCTGTATGGCCCTTTCCTATGTTAGCTTTACTAGTGAATAATTGAGTTCAAGCTAAAACTCATTCTGTCAGCTCTTGAAAACAAAACCAGAAACTATTCTAAATGTTTTGCCAGAGTCATGCAACTGCATAGCAAAATATTGTCAAAAAGATAAAAATTATTTTGAATTAAATGTTATGATTCAAAGATCTCACTAGCAATAAACTTCTTATTACAAAGTTGTGAAATTGGACAAGAAGCAAGGTCTTAGGTAACACTCTGGTTAATAAGACACTTGATTATTGATGCTAATTGATGTCAAACAATGGCACCCATAATACTTTTACTGAAACAGATTTCCAAAATAATGTCAGCATTACTAGCACTCATAATTCTCCTTCTGTACCAAATTCATTAGAAAGGCTCCCAAGCCTTATGGCTGGAAAAATCTCCATAGGAATTTCATCTGCTGTTGGTATACATAGCAGAACTCTAGCCCTAGACACTGCTGTGATTTAACTGTGGTGTAGTGTAGTCACGCAAGAGGGCAAATTGGGCTCCCTGGAGTCATGTTTCAGGCATCTCACAAGTTTTCAATGCTTGGCTGTGCAACCAAAATGGTATTTTAAGAAGTGTTTGGTATGTTTGGCAACACATATGGGCATGTGTGTACATATGTGCGTAAATTATTTTAAAATTTAAAATCTGGTCTAAAAGATTTTAAAATAAAAAGATGTCATTAAAATTTTGTAAGTCAGTGCTTGGCCAATGTGATATGCCAATATGTCTGTGCAGTGTTTTGTTATTTGTCTTGTAACAGATTATATCCTCTAATTGCATAATGATATACCTAAGTTTTGGTGCTTACTGTCTTGTATTCCCTTATCTCCTCATGAATTCCTTGTGCAATTTCCCTGCTTTCCTCCTCTCCTGTGTCTTTATTCTTAACAGATCAACCATTGCCAAATAAATGCCAGGTCTGGTGTGGATTTTGGAAATATTGAGACAAGAGGAGAAGATTTCATTTGGACAATTCAGAAAGCGTAAACTAAACATTAACTTGTACAGTCTGAGACATTATGTAACCTAAAAGCAGGCACAGTGGGAGAAGACCCACAAGTCTGCTCTCTGAATATATTACACATCTCTGAATACTGCATTTTCAGGTATATTCCTTGGTACAGTAGCCCAGTTTTTTTCCGTAGCATCAGGTTCTTAGCAAATAAAATTCCTTTGCAAATGCTTTGGCTAGTTTCTCTTTATAGACTAATTATCCTGCATTGTTAGAAAAATATTCATATAGATAGAAGGCTGTAAGT
The DNA here is from genome assembly GCA_013397795.1 of Orthonyx spaldingii. Taxonomy (NCBI): domain Eukaryota; kingdom Metazoa; phylum Chordata; class Aves; order Passeriformes; family Orthonychidae; genus Orthonyx; species Orthonyx spaldingii. Next base: position 122,230 of record VZTJ01006251.1, on the reverse strand, counting down.
ATCTCAACTGGCACCTTTTTGAAGTTAGAAGAGAAAAAATGTAAGTCTAATCCTGTCCCACATGAAAGCTCAAGAAAACCTAAGAATGCTCTGTGCTTGCTTGCTCCCTTCTGAGGGTTTCTGTTTATTCTTATTTCTATTTTGATATGAAAATTAGGTTGCATGAGAGATTTTTACAAGTGTTTAACCAAGATACAGTTTCCTAAAAAAATCCCACCAAAGTGAGAGACAAAATGAACACTGCACTGGAACGTTGAATTTTGTGGTTTAGATTGCAAGTTGTTGAATTTCATATAGCAGACATGAATACAATGAGCAGGCATGAGATACAAATGAATCAATTCACAAGGTACTGAAATACAACTGAAGAAAAATATATAAGAGCATAAAGCAGTAGGGTATAGGGAAAAACAAACAACACAATTTGTAAAGATGGTTTGCATTTACATGAATGAGGTATAATCATATTGACTGTAAACTCTTCAACCAGAGCCATTTATAAAAATGCCAAAGAGTCTGTATGTAAATTTATTCTACAATTGGAAAACGCCCAGTCTCAGATAATTTGATCTAAGCAACTTGGATCTGATAAACAGCAAAGCCAGGGTGGCATGCGCATCAGTCACTTGTTGTGTACCACAGCACTTTGGTGACACCATAATTTCATGATCTTCAGCCTGTATTTCTGTTGGTATCTGAGCTAAATAAACTAGGTTTTGTGAACTACAAGTCCTCCCTTCTCAGTTACAATATGGTCATTTTAAACTCTGTAAGTAGATTTTGATCTCAGTTTTTCATCTCAAAGACTAGCTACAGTACTTCAGGATCAGTTTTGGTATCTTCAGAAGCACAATGATGGGGCACTTATTTATATCAGTGCAGAAGGAAAAATGCCACCTACTGAGATATGCTAAGGTTTTTTCAGCAATCTCATGGTTTCAACTGATATTTCCATTTCCATAATGAACATGTACTATTCTACAGAGCTTGAAAACCAGGGAAAGAACAAACCTCAGCAAAATGTTTGCTATTCCCACTAGCTGGACCTTGAATTTAAATGAGATGAGAAGCAAGCTATAAACTTTGCAATGGTTGATTTACAACAGAGGACAACAATGAGTCATGAATCAGAGACTGTTTTAATTGATTTTGCATACATCATAAACTACAGAAAAGCTGATTAAATGGCTTGTAGAAGGCTTTATGAGTGATTTCCATTCCAGAGTTGTTCAAATTTTTATTCAGGGGCACAAAAATATACAAAAGTGCATAGGAGATTGTTTTTTAAATCAAAAAATAGAAACAGTATTGGAGGTCTTACAGATAGCAGGAGTCTTAAAAGTCATCCTGGATGCAAGATAAGGGAACATGAAAACTAGAGAAACCCATTGATTCTGGCACAGAGAATTCTGGTAGAGGGAATCTTAGATGGCATTGAAATGAATTTCAGTGACTTGTTATTAAGATATTCAAGCACACATGTCGTTCTTATGACTTTCTCTTAAATCTTTTTGATTGCTCCTGGGTATTTCCTGTTTCATCTCTCCTCTGACCTCAGGACAGGTGTATGAGCCCAACGCAATCAAAGAAGGGTAAAGATACAAATCTGAACTCAGTTGAGGCTTTAATAGCTGTTGGCACTTAGTGGCAGCTGATACCTCTACAAGGTGCAACAAAGCCAAAAATTAGTCTGAATCCAAGGTAAATAAAAGTTGCACACAATAATTCAAAATATTATTTGAAAAGGACATTCTGCTGGATCTTTGTCTTCCTAGAAAGAAGTGTAGAGTTTCTGCCTCATCCCTGGCTGAAGGTCTGGATCCATGGGTTCATCAGTTTTGAGTACATCTGCTCCTGGTAATTACTATTTTATTATTTAAGTTTGTGAGAGAATAATCCTTCACTTCAACTGTACTTTAATTGTGCTTTATGGCACTGTTTAAAAACATGTTAAATTACAGAGCAAATGTCAACAGATTATGAAATTGGAAGGAACATCCAGAGATATCACAGACTATATTCTGCCACAAGGTGCAAAGCTTACTATTTAGAAATGCTATTATGCTATATCTTAAAAACATATTTCTTACTCTGTACAACTTGTGTCAGAAGACTGCTTTCAAATCATAACCTAAAAAATTTCAAGCTCTCTTGAACTTCCTGGTCTAAAATATGTTCTTGATTATTTTACTTCCAAAAGGTTTTGCATCATTATAATTTTTTTTTTTTTTTT
>VZTJ01006251.1:107822-119963 GCA_013397795.1 Orthonyx spaldingii | reverse complement strand
TTTTTTTTTTTTAAAGAATATTTACCAGAGAGATAGAGACTGTGCAACTGGGCTTTATGTTTTGAATTGCTGGAGTCTTTCAAGAAAGTATGATAGGGGGCAGGGGACTGTCTCAGAGACAGCAGACACCTATGAGTCCTGTAAAAATTAAACACCTTGCAGTGGTGAGAGACTCCTGCTACCACAGCAGGACAGAGGAAGCTCAGCCCCTTGTCACTGTGTTTGGTAGAAGCCTGTCAGCATATCTGCATTAACCCTGAGATGCTGCTTTTTTTCACATGCCAACAAGAAGGTGTATAAAGCATGTGCAGGGCACTGCAAGGTACTGATGGAAGAGGTGGGCCGTGGGAGGGAAAATAAGGGATGAAGATGCAGGAGGAGGTACATATTGCAGAAGGAGCCTCAGCAGATGTGATAGGAGGGAAAATTGAGGGAATATAGCAAGTGTGACAGTAGGTACCGTGAAAAGGAAATGGAAGAAAACAAACCTACAGGAGATGGATCCTTTCAATAGGTCCTTTAATCATGGGGGAAATGTGCATCTTAAGCAGTTTTCCAGGCTTACCTAATCAATACAAGGAATCATGTCTATCTATCGCCAGGTTTCATCCCTCTAAGCTCAATACAGAATGCCTTTTCCTTATTTAATAATTGTCTTTTGGCAATTGTGAGACTTTCTTATTTATGGTACACTTCCATATGTTTTATAGTGCAGCAGGGGAGGTGACAAATTTGCCTCCTTTGGAGGGAGTGTTATACTGGTATCTTGGGTGGGGAAAGAGAACAGCCTTAAGTCAAGCAGGGATATCTCAAGAGCGGGGTTTTTTTTTGAGATATATAGTTGACACCAAAAAAATGAGGGAAAATTATGTGTAACAAGGGCTTACCCATAATTTCCTTATATTTTAATTAGTAAGTGCCCACAACAAAGTACCTGTGGAAGAATTCTTATGCTCAAATGAGGTCCCTGTGTCCTGGATATGTCCAAATGTTCCCTTGCAGACCACTTCTTTGAGGTCTAATTAACATTCCTGTTTTCTGCTATGAAGTAGAACATTTTTCGCTACTTCTTCCTCATTCTTCCTGTCAGTCTCAAAAGAGTTCCTTAGCAGCTCAGGCTGGAATTGCTTATGACAAGTTACTAGAGGATGCACCAAAAAAGTTACATTCTTGTTACAACTTTTTGGTTGATCTAGTGGAAATGGTATCCTCAACAGTTTATTTTTGGGCTAAAACAGTACAGTCACAACTATGATTACCTTTTTGATATTATGTATTTAATTCTTATTCTAGATATTGGATTCTATTCAGGGTTATAGCAGCTTTTTACAATAAGACCTTATAGTAAATATTCAGCACCAAGCAAGTGAAGGTGCCTAAGCTGAATCTGTCTGTTTATTTAAATTTCAAGTGATTCCTCTTGATAGGTGAAAGTCATACTTAGTGTAGCTGAAATGAAAACTACTACAGATCAAAGTGCGTTCCTTTTAAAGTTTTTTTTCCCTACAGTGAGAGATTAGCATTAATTCACATTAATTTGAAATCATCATGAAATATCTTTTCCTACGAAGATGACATAATCAAAGCTAACATTTACTCTCATTCTTCATTGAATAAAACAGTGTTCTAAGGGCCAAATTTGTATTGAAATCTGTTAAGTAAATAAAAATACAAAAAAAGCCCTAGCAAAAAGAGTAGGAAACAATGAAGTCAGCCTTGAACAATGTTAACCCAAATAGCTAATTTGCTCTAGACATTTGAAATTCACTTAGTAGGTTTGCCAGGGATGACTATTAGCACAAATGAAGGGACCATGTTTGCAAATTGATACAGGTACCCTTTCTCTTGGGCCAAATACCAGATCTGGCCATTTAATTAAATAATTCTTCTCTTGAACTCAAAAAGCCTGGTTTAGTTTGATTACACATATGAGACCAGTTATTCAAGGACATTGAACTCAGACCTGAAAATGAAATTAAGCCAGTTAGAGAGATTCTCACTGAAATAGATATGCACGTCTCTCGCAGTGCAGGCCTTTTCTCAGTCCAGCAACAAAAGGGCACTTAAGGGAATATGGAATGTTCTGCACGGCATGATTTAACAACACAATCCCTATTAACTTTAATGAGAGCTGCACAATTAAATCTTCACACAATGTGCTAAAAATTACTCTTTCAATTTAATGCATAAACTAATAGGTCCACTTTAAAATGTGAAAGGATAAGGTAGGTGAATAGTGTTTGAAAAAAATCAAGCCTTAGGTTGATTAGACACTTAAAAAGAGGGGACAAGTTAAGTATACAGGATGAATCTTGTTGAACTAGACATTAGAATTAAATTGTGTTGTATATATAAGGTGAATCTTGCAATAGAAAAACAGAAGGCATGGAAGGTTTGTAGTTCTTCACTGTGAACCAGGTAAATAACTAGGTTTTCTCCATTTCAACAGCATGTGTGAAAGGATGTCTAATTAAGGCTTTAAGCATGGTTCCAACAATTAAAAATACAATGCACAAACCTTAAGAAACTTAGAAGCCCTTTTTATGTACAGACAACAAGCTTCACACTATAGCAAAAATAAAAGGAACTTTTCTTCCTCATTTTTTGCACAGGTTGTAGAGGAGGAGTGAATTCCCATAGTGATAAATCATCATTAAGAACTTTGTGTGCTGCTCTCAAATACAGTGGAAAGCCAACACAGGCTGTGGATCACTAGTAATTTTGACTTAATATACAATATTCCATCTCACCGATAAACTACTATGTTCTGTGGAAACCTTTAATTCCCAACTGGGCTTCAAGTACAAGGAGTAATTGCACTCCGTTTTTTTTTTTTTTTTTTGTGTAGCTCTATACTATACGTAATTACATATCAGGCTCCAAGTGTATATTGGCAGTAAACATATATTGTATTTAGAGACAAAGTGTGTTTTTACATATACAATCATATCCCTGCATAACTAAGAGGCTTTATTGGTGCACTTATTCATGGCCAAACTTAACATCCAAATCCTTTTCTCCTGAGGTTGTGTTTGGAGAACAATGACAAAACCATACAAACTGCCCATATAATTGAATGTCTAACACATTTTTTCCCATAAAATTTGAACTTGTTCACTATCAAGTATTTTATGAAAGAAAATTTAACACTCCTGCAGTTCTTCAGTGTCCTTAAAATTTGACCACACGCTATATGATTATATAAAGGCAGGAAGGTTTTATATGAAGTTCAAAAACAGAGCTGAATAGGGAAGTAGAGAAATCCTAGAAGGTAAGGGCTTAGACATGATCTTCACAATTAGATCATCATAATGAAAATACCTGTAAAGTATGAAAGTAATGAAAGTACCTGAAAATACTTTCACATTTGGTATTCCACAAGACAAGGTGAAATTTGTTCTCTGCTCCCTCTCTTGACCATCTCTCCTTACAGTCTTCCTATTTCATAGCTATTCTCTTCAGAAACATACATTTTGTGGACCTGTGAGAAAATAATACTACTTTTTCACAGATGTAATATATTCAAAGTAGCACTCTTGTATGAAGTGTACAGTTAACCATCTTGGTAACCTGAAAGTCTGTATACTTGTACCAAGATAAACTCCTTCCAACAGCATCCAAAGCTGTGACTTTAACCCTTCAGCTTGCAAATGGTGTTAAATGAGGCTGTGAAATGATTAACAGGCATCAAATATGGATGGTTGTACTGAATTCATGATCTCCTGTGAACTTCTTGAGCTGGCATACAGCAAGTAAAAACTGCCACTGTACATTTTCATAATGAATCTCTCACACTGGCATAGGAGAAACAGTGCATGAGTTTTCAGTCCTGATTTTTCCTTAAGTACTCCAATTTTTGCAACAGAGAACATTATTCTGAATTGAGTTTAAGTGAGGGTAGGAGGCCAAGAAGCAGACAGCAGAGGTGATCTTCAGGAAACAAAATAAAGTAATAATAATAAAAAATTACTATAAAATAAAAGTGGGGCCACTGCAGATGTCTGATGAGAACTGAGGACAGAATCAGTACAATGGATTTTCTCAGAACATTTTCTGATGCCAAATATAAATAAGAAACAGACAAACTAAATGCCAAAAACACATAATTGATTTATTTCAGAAGAGGATTTGGGATTCTGAGAGGATGTTATATTTATCTGTGATGGCAAAATGGATATAATAATTGGAATGAAAAGCAAGAATTTTAAGCGACATTTAAATTTTAAATGATAGGAAAACTTCTTAACTTTGTCTGATAACTTTTGTACTACAAACGTGAGTTCTGAAATGGATTGATAACACCCTCTTGCGCTCTGAAGCTCTTGCTGCTAGACTAAATCATCATCCTTTGGGAATGAACTCAAAGCTCAGGTGAAAATTCAGGTGCAGAATCTGAACTGCCAACTGGAACAAGCCACGAAAGATGCTGCAAATGGAATCTCCAGCTCGAATGTTCTGGAAGCCCAATTGAAAAAATGCCTATGCACAGGGAAACTGTGCCTGTGAATATTACTTGCAGATGATCACTCAGGATAGAGTTTCATGAAATACTCTGTTGTGAAAGAAAACTATACCCTTTAAACACATCCCTGTAGGGCATTAGTCATGCCGCCCAGTCTTTATCATTTACATTCATAAAAGACACAAAACCCAATTAGAAACTGCTGGTAAGATATGGTATAGGCCATATTAAAACAAGAACAACTTTAATTTGGGAATTTTTTAGTAGGTTGTTTGGTTGGGTTTTTTTACAACACGAGAACTGGTCGAGGAGCCACTTTGAATTTGGACCTGTTTGGACTTTCATGTCACGACTAAATGGCTGATGGTACAACTTCAGCAAAACTGCAGGGAAGTTATATTTAGTCTTCTGTGTCTCCTCAGACTCCTGGTTTTGGATAATCCTTCAAACCTGGTGATTTTGTGATTATCTTAATTCTGAAAGGCATTGAGATTTTACTAGTTCTTGTGGCACTACAAGTTGTGGGGTTTGAGCTATATTACCTATCAATATTCTAATTTGGTGTAGAAAATATAGCTAAACTCGTCTTTAATCTAATGCTGAACTATTTCAATCAATCTTCCCTGAGTGCAACAATATAGATATAATTACCTTTTGTGCTGCATGGCACTTTCACCTCTTTCTCATATGGTAGCAAAAAAGATACAGTGTTCACAGCTATATCACAGGCCTTGCAACTGTTGCTGACATAAGGTTAACACTAATGATGAGATTTGGAACAAGTCAGTGTCCTAGTGTCCTCTCCAAGCCTGTTAGAATTTAGAACAGAAGCCACAACATGAAAAAAAATAGAAGCAAAAAACTCATGGTATTTTACTGTCAGACAATCGGCACTTATGTATTTGGAATAAACAGTCATGTTCTTCAGCAGTGCTTTCCCAGATGATTCATCATTTGTGCCAAAATTGTGTGGTGCTAGGAGGATGTCTGTGCCTGGCCATACGTGCACACACATGTGCATACTCACACATTCACTCCTAAAATGTTGAGTTCCATTGCTCACCACCACCACAGTGACCAGTGTCATCTAGCAGTGCAGACACTTGCACCTGAGCCAGTATCACCAAAGCCAGTCATTCAGGTGAATTCTAGTGGAGATGCACAGTGAACTGCCTGTTGCGATCCTTCCTTGGGCCATTTCTCAGCTACCGAATGGATCTATCACACATTTCATGTTGGGTTATTAAGAGCATTACTTTTCTTAGACATGGGTTTATTGATGTCCTAAAGGCTTCTCCTCAGCTTGTCTTCTACATACTCAATTCAAGTAGAAGACCTGCCTTTCACACAGCCTAAAAATGTTTTAGGACTTAATTTCACACTATCTGCTGCTTCTGCCACAATATTTCTGGTCCAGTCACCTATTTTTTTTCCAATGGGGAAAAAGTATTTTGAAAACCTCTTGGGTTGAAAAACTAAATCTATATTAATGTTCATAATTACTTTTTTTTTTTTTTTGTATATAAAAGTTTGCTTTGTAATTTGCAATTTGCTTTACATTTTTCAGGTTAGGCTAAGTAGAGTTGATACGTGTTAGCATGGCAGTGTTGACAACAGTATGTAGAGGAAAAATTCCTGTAAGTCAGATCCTGTACAATTTTCCATTCAGACCCTTAATCTTGAATAGCAGTAACTGCTTTTTGTCTCGCTATCCTGGTTTCTCCTAAGGAGACATTTGCTATCACACTGAAGTTGAGCTGAACCATCTAACCCATTAATGGTTAAGAGAAATAAACCTGCTCTGAATTGAATCGAAATTTAGCCTGACTGAGCACTAGCAAGCTGCAAAGCGAAGTTTCTCACTCAAAGGCAGCTGATGGTTACATCACCTTTTCTGAACTACCTGTTGTGGGTGAACTAATCTGATAATTTAAATGGCAAATAATTGGAATAAAATAATTGAAAGAGAAATAGCCCAAGGTTAATGACAAATGTGTAGGGTACTATAAACTTGCTTTTTCAGAAAGGCTTTAAAAGAAATATGCCACTGCTGTCAAAATAAATACCTATATACAACAATTAGGAAAAAGAAATGAACATACTAAAAGTAATTCTGGAATGAAATACATTGAAATATCTTTTTGCCTGCTGTTGTTGACAAATCTATTGCTGACAGTCCTACAGCTTTTCCTCTGAAGTGATAATCTGCTTGTATAGGAACCACAAAGATCATTGGCAATAATATTTTGGTTGTAGATTGATACGCTGCACTGAAGAAGTCTACTGATAATAAAGGTTTATCCCTTGCAGAAGGGAACATTTTCTACTAGCAATATTATATATTTTTGAAAAAGTCATTAGTTTAAGGAAGGATTTAAGAGAACATGATCTTCTTCTTTTATAAGAAGTAATAAAATATCTATTATCTATATTCAGAGGGCAACATTCTGTAACCAGTGAGTTTTCCAGACAAGGAAACTCTTTCATTATGATCATCTTTTAGGAACAAATATTTCAGCTTGCTGGCTTTCAACATTTCAGCACATTTTCCTTCTCTAACTTCTCTCTGCATTCTTGCAAGTCATACTAGCTAACCTGTCTCCTTTATGCTGGTGATGAAATCTCCGTATATCTGGGATGCTGGATTCAGCTTCCAGAAACTGGAAAGATGTAGTAGGAAGAATAAAAATCACCTCAACATCAAAAGCAGAGTAACCAAGGACCCAGATGACAGAATTCAATGAGTCAACAAATGAAGCCATTTTTTAGACCAAGGCATTCAGGAGGAAAGTGACACCTGCCCAACACAAAGTTGAGGTTGGTGCTGAGAAGGAGATAAAAACAAGTAGCAATGGTTTTATTTATGTCTGAAAAAAAAGGTAACGATATGGAGGAGTGTAGCTACTAGGATGGTTGAGTACAAGTTAAAAAGAGTGTACATATGGTCCCAAGATCAAATATATATTTTGTACCACTTTTCATCAAATACAGCAGCCATCTGACGACGAAGTAGGCTGGTAAATGTAAATGAGGGTATGGCATTGGATTTTATCTTAGCTTAGAGAAGGAACCAAAACTTAAAGGAGCTGATGCATTTGAGATTTTTGGATTTTAAAAAGGCTGATGCTTGAATCACAGGCACCAAAAAAAGTGTTCACAAGAGCCTACTGAGAAGAGTGCAACAATGTTTAATTGCAAAATGGCAATGTTCCTGGTTGTATTACAGGAAAGGAAAAATATTAAGAAAAGAGATCCAAATAATAGCTATTCTTTTAACCTGATCTGAATAAAGTGCAAAGAATTATGATATATTGAAAAGAACAATGGTTAAAGATACATAAAATAACATAAAATACATATGGGTTGTCAAAGATAGATTGTGACAGCATTCATCTTCATAAGGAAGTTAAATATTTTTCACAGAAAAGCAACCTCTCTGAATTTCAGTAAGATTCTGATATGAAGTCACATAGAAATTATTAGTCAAACAAGAGGAAACAGAGGTGAGAACTCAATGAAAAGAAAAGGGTCTTGCTGTGAAGTAAAGCAAATTATCCTAAATTTGCCTTTAAGCTGCTTTGGTTTGGCTTTTTCTTGTACCAGGGCAAACTCACGATTTGAATTTACATGCTTGCCTGCAGGATGCAGTCAGCTAAAATATTCCCAAAGGTGGCAGCCTATTTGGTTTAGGAAGGCAAAAGCTAGATGCACACAAGTAAGTACACCAGGGTGGCAAGGGTGTATAGGGAAAATAATTATTTACTCTGAGTGAAAACATTAGCAAATAACCCCTGAGAATAAACTGGCCATGGCTAGATATAAACTGGGCAGTAAATGTTTCTAACTGGGAGAAAAGTGGCATCCTACTCAAATCCCTCATAACAAAATGCTAGCTAATTTTAGAACATGATAGGGGTATGTGGGGGAGGAAACTTCATTGCTTTTATCTGCTACTATATATGCCAAACAGTTGGTTGCACTATCAAGCTACAGCCTTTAAATCATGTCACAACAGACTCCTTCACTCTAGCTTTTTCTTGCAGTAACACCAACGTAGAATCAAAGCCTCAGAAAGGTGTGGATTAGAAGGGACCTTTAAAGGTCATCTAGTCCAACCCATTTTCAATAAACAGGGACACCTTACACTAGATAAGGTTGCTTAGAGTCCTGTCTAATCTGACCTACAACTTTTCCATTTACCACCTCCCTAGGCAACCTGTTCTAATGGTTTACCACTCCCATTATAAAAAAATTTGTTCCTTATATCTAGAATAGCATGCAGTCATTTTTTTGATACGGCGTTTTGTCTTGTGCAGGCACACCATGCCAGGACATTACCTGCACTACCCACCCCACTGCACTAGGGAGATATGGCAGAATATTACTACCCTGCAAGTGACCATCTGTGGGTTATTAAGGCAAGCATAATGCTGTCTTCTGCTGTGTGTGACACATGCAACTCCCACTAACTTCTGGTTGAACGATAGCAGTGGGAGTGTTGCATAGGAAGCAAACACTGATAAACAAAGTACAAGTTTCTGCCTACTGTGGAACACGGGGATGTATTTTTAAATGACAATTTCAGCTGTTTATCTGAATTTGCCTCTGTACCTTGAATGCAACTGTTTCAATGTATTGTTCTCTGCCATGGCATGTTCATACAAAAATGGCAGAAATCAAGTGGAAGACTAGTAGGTGGATATTTTGTTGTATAAGCCTGACCAGATGTGGCTTTTGATTAAAGCTGAATTATTTACGCTACAACTGTGGCAAATTAGTGTTTGTCATAGATAGTCTTCTGCTGTGATGAGAATGAGAGTAAATACCTATATATCAATTATTTCCATGATAATATTATCTAATTACATTATTGTTAAACTAAAATAACTGAGATCAGTAAGGCTCTGTGCAGGTTACAAAGTGTCCCTTTAAAAAAAATCTTTGGTTCTCTAGAATATGTACAGCACACGTTACACATGCTCACAAGTTCTTCTGGAATGGGGCTATTTCATGAAGTACCTGTTTGATAGTAGGAGCAATTACTATGCTATGGTGAGATTATTCCAATGAAAGATTGTTCTTCCTGTAAAAAATTACTTTCTTATATCAAGAGGAAAACTCACTCAGATAATCCAGGAAATTTAATTTTTATAGTAGGCTACAGCACAAAGAATTGGTAAAGGAAGATGAGATGGCTCAGAGGTTTCTTTTTTGTGATGCAGGCATCAAAGCTTATCTAAGATATTTTGCTTTGAAGGGTGACTTTTATTTCATGGGACACCAAATTTTCCCTTAAACCATGCAATAATTCCTGATTTAGGTCAAGTTCAGTTTAGTAAAAAAAAACGGGTTTTGGTATGGTTTAGCATATTTTAAATGTATAATATGTGAATTACACATGCAAACTTAGAAACGGTGAAATAACAAGTACTTTTTAATTCCTCAAAAATTAAGAAAAAATTAAGAAAAAAAGACTTTTTTTTCTGACTGACATGAAAGTACGACAGTGACATTTGTTAAAATTAGCTGGGTTTTGGGTTTTTTTTTTGTCCACGTGAATGCTTGTCCCAATTGACCAGTCCAAGTACCTCTGATGAGTGTTAGGAGCAACTGTATCTTTTCAGAAATATCTTTCATCTATTCCACTGTCTAAATTAATCTTTCTGATTAGCCAGTTCTTCTTTTTCAGACCCATAATCAAAGCACTTTAATTTTTAAAAAATATTAAAATTCATAGCTATGCTATAGTTCATATCAAGACAAGAACCTGGATTGGGTTTTGCGTGGCAGCTATCCTGTGCTTCCAGCTGCCCATGTTGTTTTTCCCTGATTTTTTTTCTATATATACCCACACTACCTAAGACAATGACGAGCCTCGAAGTTGTGCAGCAGTACACTGATTTCTGTTTTGTTTCCTATGGTTTCTAATTGTAATTCATAGCATTTTGTTTTTTCTGTGACTGCTTTCAGCTACTGAGATGATGCTTTCCTAAAGTAATCATAACCCCAAGTTCTTTTTCCTGAAATGTGAGGACACATTTGAAACCATGATTAAAAAAATTACAAAAATAAATAATAAGAAGAATTTTTTGCTCCACTTCAGAAGATGGTTTTATTTGGAAATATCCTCATTTCTTCCACTGCAAAATAAACACTGGTCAGTTTTTCTGCAGAAGTCTCACTTTTGCTGGATCCCTCAAGGATACTCTTACTGGGTGCTCCTGAGGTGCTCTGGTCATGTAGTGCTGTAGGACTCTGAAGTGCACCTTGTTCCAGATATTTTAATACCCCTGGAGTTTGCAATAGTAGGTTTGTTTCCCTTAGGTACTTGAAAACTGAAGACTTTTAACACATTTGTGTTTCTGGTCCTAAAGCTTCCCACAGTCTCTCTTAGTGCATCTCTGGCAGTGCTGTGACCCTGCCTAACATGGTAACACAGGCTCAGTACTGTCTGCCTTCCATTTAGGCTTGTGATTTTAATGCAAGGCTTTTGTTTTTAATGTAGATGCCATGTTACATAGTAATATGGTCAGTTCTTTAATTTGTTTTCATGCTAATATTTCTAACATGCTGTATTGCTCGATTTCTGGCATGACCTAAGTGATATTTTCTGTATTTTTCATATTGTGATATTATTGTATGGCATTGACTGCTTTCCCTCCACCTTATTTCTGAGGTTCCTGCTATGCCAATATCTTCACCTAAAGGCCAGACATTCCAATTTCCCCACCTAGTTTCTTACACTGTGAATGAAAATCCACTTGTTTTCTATTTCTAATTCAGTTATTTCTATCAGGAATAAATTTCTACCATAGGGAACTTAATGACATTTACAAAAGTTGTAGAAAACCAACCTGCTTTGGCTGCAATATTCATAAATCTGAACATTCAAAAATATTTTGAAACCCTTGGTGTCTTGGAAGGTGAATAAGTGATTGGTTTTATAATTTGCAAAGTGTAATAAGGATATTTTTTTAGGAAAGGAAACAACAGAGAACATAATAATCTGAAAAAAAGTCTGCATTTATTGTTTATAACATTTCTCTCCAGTTTTCCTCTTGTTTTTTGGTCATGTATGTTCCAAAAATAATTATTACAATGGAATTCTGCTCCAACCTTAGAGACTGTGTAGGAGTTATACAATATGTATACCCACAGTCCTACCTGGCCAACACTGTGGCACCTCCAAGTATCAGCTCTTTCTTAAAGATATGACAGAGAGAGAGGAAGACATCATTCCCATCAGTCTCATCCCCTTCCCATGCTGTCTATGTCAGCCAGTTCAAGCCATTATTTCATACAGCAGCAATTCCTAGAGCAGTCTCTCTGCGTCACTGCCCAGCACTTCTCAAATAGCACTACTTGCAGATTAGTGAAAGCACAGAGCTGTAACCACCTGTCAGAGACTGAAAATAATTCATGCCTCAAACATTGATACTACAAAAGGCAACAACCAGAGATGCCTCCCTGAAGACTGGGACTTTGGACTGAAAGTCAAGCTGCTGATTAGATAAAGGGAAAGCCCTTTTGTTCAATCACCTGAAACAAACAAGGCTGGGGGAAAAGGTATGGGTCCCCAAAAAGCCAAAGCCACCAGCTGCACTGAGAGAATCATGCCCAGCTGAGTTTGGGGTGGGGGGGAACACAGCTCACAGAAGCCAGGCTTACAAACTTCCCCC